>NQII01003413.1:245032-265725 GCA_002778355.1 Clitarchus hookeri | reverse complement strand
GAGTGCTGGCCGACGGCGTCGGAGAATAGGGCGGCGGCGGAGGCGGCGGCGGTGGGCGCCGAGCCGAGGAGTTGCTGCTGGTGGTGCTGGTAGAGTTGGTGGTGGTACTTGGGGAGCATGCTATCCAACAAGAACTTGGAACTCATTGCTGCGGCGGCAGCGTACAAGTTGCGGTCATCCCATGGCTCGTGCTCCACATGTTTGCCAGCTTCGGGATCTCCGGTCGCCAGAACTTCTTCCGCGCGCTATCAGCACCCTGACACGACCGCCTAACGGATTCTTAACTGCCTCTTTATTAACCCTTTTCAGATTACTTCCCAAGGGCTTGTCTTAGAAATTATATATAATATATTTTTTCCCGCCCTTGCGGCGTTTCGCTATTCCTCCGCGGGAAAGGATGTCTTTTTTAACCCTCCTTCGCTACGACTACTTCGTTCGTCGTCGTTTATGGCCTCTTGTATGTTTGAGGCTATAGCGTTCTACCTCGCCTGTGCCAGCTATACCTAGCGGACCAACTAAATGNCCCTCTCCCCGTCGGCCCCTCACGCGGCGAGTAAATAAGCGGCGACCAATCAGAAAGCAGGTGCGACGCCCGACCAATGGCGGAGGTCCCCGGTTCCAAGATGAATGCGTGGCGGGATTGTGTGAAAACACACACATACACACACGTACACAGACCCACAACCACGCTCGCGCCGCAGTCTCCTTCTAGCTCGCCTTGCAGCCAGCGGGGCCTCCTCTCTGTCTCTCTTTATCACCCTCTCTCTCTCTCCCTCCCAACATCCTTCTCTCGCTCCCTCCCGTCTCGCTTCCCGGATGAAAGTTCGCCCTTCTGTCTTCATTCCGCGTGGAGCGCTGCCTGTTCGATACGGCCAAGCTGGATTTCCTATCTCCATGGACGCTTCCCTTTTTCCCTCTTTTTCTTTTTTTTTCTTTTACCCTTCCCCAGCAGCAGCCCCTCCTTTCTCCATGGAGAGCGGTCCCGAAGCCAAGCGTCCCGCCGCCTCGCGGCGTTGATATCACTGCCATCTAGCGATGCAGCTCGCAAACAACTTGTCAACACGTAACCTCGCTGGATCCGTCCACTCCCTCCCGTGCCGTGCGCTGCAGTCAACTTCAGGCCGTCGCTCGTAACAACCCGCTGTATAACACGGGAAAGACGACAATGGGGAAATTTTTACGACATTTCCCCCTTCTTTATTTCTTACACCCCCTCCTCCTGACACAAATCCTCAGCCTGTGACGTTTCTGGAGGAGGGGTGAAGGAACCAAAACAAACGCCGCCTGTCAACGGCAGGTCAAAAATCTTTCCCGGGAGAAGACGGTCTCGTGACGTCACGGCGACCTTGACGAACACGTGTTCACGTCGCTGCCCCAGTTGGTCCCGTGAACCAGTGCTTCGAATGGGTAATAAGGGTCGCAGGCTATTCAGGGACGAGATGCTACTGATTCGCCGATTAATTCTGATCTTAGAAAACCATGACGCTATGCATTTCGCAGTATAAATCTCCGCAACTATGCATAAATTTTCTTTTCCCGTGCGGACGTTACAGGATGGGAAATATGCAAACACACGCAGAAAGACGCACAAGAACTTCGCACATCTTACGTTTTTACATTTTATAAAACATTCCAAGCCATTTGAAAACTACACTTGTTTTAAAATTTGATGCCTTCACTCAAATTCTTTGCTGAATTGAGAAGGCGTCAGAATAGTTATTGTAACACAGAAAATAATTTGCCTATCGCTGTACCTACTCTTCGGTATATTTTCGAGCTTCCCTGTTTAAATAGGGTATAACTTACACTTCACTCAGGCCTGTGTCTGTAACGGTTTTTTTTTCTCTATGCTTCATTGCACCTTACTTTTGTAAAGTTAAAAAATAACTAGATTACCTCTTTATGTACTTACTAGGACTGTAAATTTTCATTGGAACTGTTTAGACTTCTCAATGGTTATCGATAGTCGTAAATCAAAAATCGCATTTCATATATGCGTACTTTAGAAATGAACATGTTTGATATTTAATCATATAGGCCTACATCACAAATCAGCATGCCCCTAAAGTGCTCCTGTAATTAATTAAATAAAAAAAAATAAAAAAATAGGCTCCTAAGGAAATTAACTTAGGCGAGTAAACTGTCGTTAAATAAAATTTATTTCATGCGGGTTCTCAGACTGACTACTCATTTATAGGGGATTAAAAAATAAGTTGCATATAATTATGTTTTTACTCACCCTCCTGGCTTATTGAGTCACTCACCGTTCTCGTCCTGAAAGAAAGAAAAATACGCTCATTTACTACGTGCTCAACAAATGAGTTATTTATCACCGGCTTCATGGATTTTGCAATACTAAAATTTCAGGATTGGTCTGCATGAACGTAACACTGTCTAAATTTGCTAGCCTTTTACATTTAATTGTGCGTACATGCCGTACAGAAACAAAAAAATATATTTCATGAATACATTATTTTCAGTTTTACTGTATTACATTAAAAATCAACTCCAGAATGTTATGTAAATATTCCCAGTCACTGCAACGTGGAAGCAGAACAGATCATTGAGCAAAAACTGTACAACTACCAATTATGGCTGAGACAGTTGCATTGATGAAAATTTTAGTGGGTGCATGGCTCTTCTCGCGGCATGGTGGTTATAATTTCACTGCCTTGAAAGAGAGCTGTGAAAGGTTAGAGTCCTGTGGTTATCCTATTGTCTCAAACTACTGTAAAGTCGAATAAAGCTATGGTTTTATAACGATGAATGTGAAACGATGCATGTGAAGCGATGCACGTGAACGTATGTAACTGAAATGCTGATAGGTATGTTTCCTTCTGTTTCCAGTAATATATGCAAAATTTAGTAGGCCACTCACTCATTAAAAATATGTGGGTATAAGCCGAAGTCCTAATTAAAACAATAATAAACTTATTGCCTTTGACATTTAATCACAGAAAAACAACAAACAGCCAAATAATAGTATCGCTTTCCTCTGTTTAACAACTTAAACTAATCATCAATTTTTTTATTTGTTAGTAATCATAGATTTTTTAGTATTTCCAAGCAAAAGTATTTTCCTACCGAAGTTGAAGTCGTGGAATATTAATTCTAAACAGCATAGAGGTTGATGCCTAAGAAAATTAATACTTTTGCTGATTTGACCTACATTTTTAGTTCAATCCGATGGTTATAAACTACATTTATGCAAAACAGTTGTATGCCTACACTGATAGCAGGCATGAAAACAGTATTTAATGAATACTTTGTATAAATATACGTCGTATTATTTCCGAATTTGTACATTTTTAATGGTAATTCGAAGAAGTACAAAGTAAACAAACCCGCATTTTTTTTTCTATTTTAATCTTATGTGTAATAATGTTTGTAGAAATATAGTCTGTGTTTACAATTTACAACTGCTAAGTAAATCCTGAACATCGCATAGACTTACTCATGCACTGTAAAAAAAATTGAAGTAAAATTCCCTTACATGTAAAGAAAGCAAATTTCACTGACATGAAAGGTAAAATTACCTCTTAAATGTAGAGTAAACTTCCGTAACAAGTAAAGCACTATTCCCCAAATCGTACGGAAAAGATCCTGACAAAAGTGTTGGGAAAATTCCGTACAAGTAAGGGAATATTAACTATATTGTTTAACACAATTATATTTTTAAGAAAATCCCTGAGTATTAGTACCGTTTATTTTATTATTACCTGCATCCCCAGACAAATAGTAACCGAAAACATAATTCTAAAATCCTCGACACTCGTCGGTGGGTGGGAACGAACCATCATTCTTTATCTTGGTCATTAGTTACACCACGGTGACAACTTAACTATGGCCCTGATTATTATTATTATTTATTATTCCCCACAAAAAGTAAAGTATTAATTTAAGGTACCAGCATTATATTTAATACGTTTTCCCTTACAATTTTTTTATTATTAGCTTGAACATTCCCGCGATTCTAAAAGCAACTCGACATATTAGTTATTCCTGGAGCTGGTTATAATAATTATTTTGTGTAAGTTTCATATTTCCTTTCCTTTTTTTTTCTTCATAAATTGTCCATTTGTAACTATTTGACAATTGCATTTTACAAATTTTCTACCTTAAAATTATTTTTTGTTGCTTAGTCCTACAAATCTCCAACATGGCACTTCGTTTCGTTTCGTTTCGTTTCGTTTCTTCCTCCCCTTCCTCCCATCGAGCTGTTGAGACGAAGACATCCACACGTCGTGAGGTAAATTTCTCATCCACGTATGGGATTTTCCTCTGCCATGTAAGTGAATTTTACTCCAGAGTGCGGCAATTCCACCTTACACGTAAGGAAAACCATGTTTCCCACACAAGTTTGCGAATATTACCTTACACTGGTCAGGTAATTTCACCAATGTTTTTACAGTGCAGTATTTCGTGACTTATAACACTGTGTATGTAATATAAAAATCCCATTTGATATGTATAACGCGTGCGAGTCTTTAAAGGGCTGACTTAAACAATTATAAAATGTAAAATATTGTATGGACTAATTAAACATTTCTGTAATTTTAGCCACCGTAAAATAAAACCTAAGAGTGCGATTATTTTTTTAACTCTTGGAGTAAAAAAAACGTTTACTGGATAGCACGATAATTTTGATTCCGTTAATCAATATTGGAATCAGATTGTTGTTTTTGTTATAGTCAACATGGCTTGTGTCTTAGTGTAATGTATTTAAATAACATAAGGCCGCTTTTGATAAGGCCAGTTCTTTGTTTAGTGAACTGCGATTTGGTTTGCTTCAATCCGGGCAGCGTTTGTAGTCACTTGTTCAGCATTCGTATCAGTAAACCGATGCGGTGGTAACTAAAATAATATAGCTTCCTTTAAAAATCACGTGTCATGTTACGTAAGCTATAATCGTATCTAAAATGCAGATAATGTTACTAGACGTATGTATATTAGAAAACTACAATTGCAGAAATAATAATGTACAAGAGAACAACATTTTACGATTAATATCGACTCAACAGTTACTTGCAATTTCGAATTTTTCATGAATAACACACAGAATTATTTATTTCCATATTACTTAATTACTCATTTGCGTGCATAAGCTAAGTATTTTTTAGGTTAAGAACCAATCTGAAGGTGTTCTAAGGTTAAAAACTAATCTGAAGGAATACTGTCCATTTCTTAATTGGTAAATTTGCGTTTGTGTAATAATGAGAAAATTTCAAAACATAAACTTAACCTATGCACAAGTTTTAATGTTAAAATTACTTGGACCTTTAACAAACTACTACACGAGATCGTTTGAATAAAAAACAGCCCACCAAATCACGGGACATGTCGTTATTCTTATATAGAAAAAATATAACCATGTAATCAATTTGTTACTAATGCCGTTAACTAATACATAAGGAACATCCAATTGCGAAGAATGTCGTCATTCTTATTGAAAAAATCAGATTATCTTACCATTTTGTTAACAAAACCCAATCTAAACAAGGTGAAAATTAAAACTTTTTTTTTTCTTGGGGTGGAGGGTGGGAGGAACATTTTTAGTGAACTCCAGACTTTTCGATATGAGCGTTTTCCAACAAAGTTGCTTATGTCTGGTGGCGGAAATATGTACTATAGCTTACGTGTAGGGTCACCTGCTTTTAGCGAAATATTCCAGGACTAGTTGTACTGCAAAACATGGTAATTCAGAACCTATCTCGTGGTTGGATGATTTCAACTCTCACGCTCCTTAGGCGTCTGCCAGCCATTCACGGGCATTCACTGCCGGCGTAACTGAAGTCTGATTGGCCCAGTCTCTTAGAAACTGTCTTCTCACGCAGACACGCAGCCATTAGCCAGACGAAATTTGCAAGAGTGGAAGTACGAAGTTGGAGTTTAGCTCGCGTATAAATCTTTTCGCGAAAAAAAACAGGTGGGCCCTACTAACAGGTTATAATCAAACTATGCAGTGTTACACGTCTCCTATCTGTGCCTGGTGTAAATTTAAGTACAGCAAGGACGAGACGAATTTTTGCGATTCGCAGGAAACCTGGGGTTTGAGAGTTAATATATTTTAGTCGTCTGTGGCCTCGTATGTCTTCCAGCCAGTACTTTCCATCTGAAGAAGGCATCAAGCTTCGTCGCCGTTATAAATTTGTATGTGGTAACCACTAGTCCCTCTATTCATCATGCATTATTACTCTTCAAGGAGGGAAATAATTTTTCCTACATGAGCCAGGGGAAAAAATATTAGAGGGGGAATTCAATAAACCGGCGTTACAGATTCTGACAAGTGAGTGAGTGAAGAGATTTGGGCGGCTCTTAACAACGAGGTCTTGAGAGCCGACGAGGGTGATTGAGGTGAGTATGGAGCAGCGCCGGAATGAAGCGACGGGGTAAATGGGAGGTCCCCGAGGAAATCCGCCGCATGCCAGAGAGGCATCGTCCGGGGCACGATTCCCGCATGCAAAATCCGGGAGTTACCCGGCCGGGGGATGAACCCGGTTCGCCTTGGTGGGAAGCGAGCAGTCTAACCGCTCAGCCACCGCGTCCCCGTTAATGCAGGGTTACGACAAATACTAACAGGAAATTGAAATTACTTTACACTGAAATTAAATGCATCAAAGTTTACGAAAATTGCATATTTTATCACAGTCAAGTTTCTATAAATACATTTAATATTAGCTTATGACAACCTTAGTGACAAAGGGGAGCGGTTTCAACCTCCATGTCTCCACCCCTCCTCTCTTCGTCCCTGGGTGACCCATTTCCTTTTATTGGTGGGAAGTCTGTAGAAAGGTTCAATGCAGGGTCTTCCAGTAGTTTTGCTTCATGTACCCGACCCACATATTTGAAGGTAGAAAAGGTGAGAAAAGCTGTTTTTAGCTATGTTAGACAACTCTGAAATGGTGTTTCTTATGTCCGTGAGGCTTGTGAATCGTTGATTAATCTCTACCATTTACTCCCCATAACTCAATCAATTATCCGGTTTACAACTTAATGAAGGAATCTGGACAAAACTCTTATCTATCAAGCTTCTAGAATATCTCAATAGCCTATTGATAGTTTTTCTGCATTAACTCATTATTAAGGAAAATTGAAAAAAAAAATCAAGAACAGAGCCATTATAAGCAATTATCGTGGTTAGAACCACACTATACGTGCAAAGGCTATGTATAGACATAATAAAATGCAACCACTCTAAAGGATTGGAGAGTGGAGAGTGGAGAGATTTGGACGCCTCTTAACATCGAGGTCTTGAGAGCCGATGAGGGTAAAGCGAGGTGAGTATGGAGCAGCGCGGGAATGCAAAGGCGAGGAAACGGGAGATCACCGAGAAAGCCCGCCGACCAACGACATCGTCTGGAACGATTTCCACATGAAAAAATCTGGAAGCGGCCCCGTCGGGAATTGAACCAGGTTCGCTTGGATGGGAGGCGAGTAGTCTAACCACCACGCCGCCGCGGCCCCCTACAGCATTTGAATTAGCAACTTATCAATATTCTTCCCAGTATGAAATACGTTAGTGACATCAACAAATAAGGTGACAAGTTTAGGCAGTTGACAACATTATTTATCATTTTTATATATTAAAATAATATGTTTGTAAATAATTAAACCCTGCGGAACACCAAGAAGAAAAATTAACATACAAAAAATTTGCCACATTTTCCTTTTAGGAACTGAGGAAATGTTTCGACAACTATTTTCCATTATTTTGATCATGGAAGTATAAACCATTTTTTTTATGTGCAGGCTTGTAACGAGATGTACCATGTGAGATACAGTACCAAGTCACTTCTTGATGCACAGTGTTTATATTGCGTAAGCACTGCTCCGTAGTATCGCCGGACTGACTGATCATGAAGCTGCTGTGTTACGTTCCACATTGCCAGTGGGCGCACGTAGCACAGGTGGCCGATGGACCCCCAACATCTTACAGAACGCATCATTGCAGCTTGTAACATCACTTCACCTGCGGTGCGGTGGGTACGAATGACTACGTTGGCGAAACTCCAGGCATGCATCCGCAGCAGGGTAGCCAATAAGAACAACATCTCTTACACATGACATCGAAAAGAAATACTGATATACATATTGAGTATAAGAGAATACCCCAACTTTGAAGGTCTATAATAACAAAACCAAACAACCTATAACCTTGGTTCACCAATCAAATGAACCGCGGAACTGTGAAGTTTGCTTACCATGTTTTCATAAATGTTAAATGTGACCACCACGACCGGCCCGAACAACATCTACGCGATAATCAAACTCGTTCCACACTCTTGTCAACATGTCAAGTGTTACGGTTTGGATGGCGTCCGTAATTCTCGTTTTGAGGTCGTCAATGTTAGCCGGCAATGGTGGACCAAACACTTGGGGTGTTGATGAAAATGAAACTGTTGGTTGGTGGTGTAGTGGTTAGACTACTCGCCTCCCACCTAGGCGAAGCGGGTTCGATTCCCTGCGGGGTCACTCCAGTATTTTCGCATGTGGGAATCGTACCGGACGCAGCCGCTGGTCGGGGGATTTCCTCGGAGATCTCACGTTTCCCCCGCCCCTTCACCACGGCGGTGCTCTATACTCACCTTGCTTCACTCTCATCGGCTCCCAAGACCTCGATGTTTAAAGCTGCCCAAATCTCTTCACCATTACTAATGGTCCATAAATTGCTTATCAACTGAATTCCAGCAATGACTGCTCATATCCTATACATATTGCTAGAGCTAGTGATTTTTTCGCGAAAAATACAAGTAAACGTTAGACTTCAATACTATGAGCACACAACAGCAGTTTATCTACTGCCATTAGTTGCAGTCTGCTTGAGAAGGCGTTTTGTAATTTGAGCGGGCCACTCAGAATTCGGCAACATCGGCACGGCTCCTACTTGATTCACGTGCAGACAGTTACCACGTGTCAGAAAGTAATTCAGTCAATCGAGTTAGGTAAACGACACTACAGTGTTGTGAAATATAACTTGTCTTGAAATCTTTTCGCGAAATTTCACTACCCCCTACATATTGCTAGAAAAGCCATCTGTAGGCAATTAAGGGCTGTGAATTTGTACAGCAATGAACAATTTCTGGTGCTATCTAGTCTTATTATAGGAGTTTTTATGTCTCCCACTCTCGCGTGCAGCTACTTCAATACAATATACACTCATTTCCAAAAAAAAAAAATCCTCGTTATGAACGAATCGCGCGAGTACAATGAAGGTTGCCACACAGTATTGTCATAGCCCGACGTGTGTCCCATTTGAGTTTAATGCGGTTTGCTTACGCGGATGTGCCACTGGAGGGCACACATGTCCCTCCATTATTCATAGATGATAGACACCGACTAAGACCTTAGCAGTAGTGTGAGCCACAGAGCCAAGTTCAGCGAACACGCAGCATGCCCCGACGACGCCTTTACCCAACTGGATGAGTTCGAGAGATGCCGCATCGTCGGTATCCGAGATGCAGGTTGAACGTTTCGGCGCATTGAACCGTTCTGCCTACAATGTGAATCAGTGTTGGACGCAGTAGGGGACAAGAGGGTATGAAGGCTCGGGTCGTCCCCGTCGGACCACCAGCAAGTATTGTTTCATCTTGCGATAAGCTGCGCGCTATCCAGGGACATTTCACGACAGCAGGTGTTAACACCTGTGCGCACCAGTATCACTTCAAGACGACTAGCAGAGCGGCGTTTGTCCTCGTGGCCTCCCATGTGACGTCTACCAGCACGTGTGACCTTCTGCCAGGAAAGGGCAGCATGACAGCTTCTGGAATTGATGATGAGTGGTGTCGAATCTGTCTGGATACAGACCATTGCCGAATTCGAATCTGGAGATGCCCCAATGGAAAGAATTGGTGAGGACTAAGGCATCCTCGACTTTTTAGTCTACACAGAAACGCACCCTACAGGATCCGGGTTGTAAACTCAAGATCTTTGTTACCAGAGCTTTTCGTAATACATAGAGACCTGAAAAAATTCGCGAGTTCAATGACCTGCAGGCTAGACTCTACAGTCTTATGTGCAGATATGCCGATATTAACTGCACATTGGTTGTCTGCTATCACAGTAGAAGGCGACGATTGGGCCAGCGTTCTCCAGGAGGTGTCAAACAACGTGTGGACCAATGGCTTAAGTTATATAAACACACGTGTTTTGAATTCTAGCTTGTCCCAAAATGAACCCGCGAATTCTTCAGGTCTCTAGTTATACAGCAACAGGTTACGAGAACCACAGCAAAAAAATCTGCACATAACAGCATCAGTTGTGAATGTAGCGATACTGTGGCGAAGCAGAGTTTAAAATAATTTTTAATGATTTGATGAAAAATCATTCAAAATTCGCCTAACTTCGTATTCTCCAGTAAGTATGAGCTGATTCACACTCACACATATCCATTTCGTTCATTTTTTTTTTTTTCATTCTCAGATAATGTTTTCTTACCTATTATTATCTAAATATGCCAGAAAATATCACAGTAGAAGTTTTTAGATGCATATTTGACATCTTTTACCTTTGTATTTGAAAAGAATGATGTTTTTTTTTTCTTTTCGTCTATGTGCGTAGGATCCAAATATGTTTTTTTTTCGGTATGTCTGATGTCATGAACATATCACTTCTTGGTCACCTAGCCTGTGCGTTCTGTTCGTAGTGTACTTATCTGTACTATAAATATAAAAAAAACTCTGATTTCAAAGACTTGACGGCGTGGTTGAATTGCCGGGTATGTGGGCGATTTCGCGTGTCTCGGACGTCCTTGCGCTACACGGCTCTGCTGTCCTTGACATTCTCTTTCTGCTTCGCTTGCGGCCGTTAGTCCCAATACCGCACATTCACAGCTGTAAGCGAATTTCCGCCACTGCGAACAGAATACGGGTTATAGACGTTCCAAATTTTTTTTATATATGTAAACGGGCTCAGCTTTTACGCCGACTTCTCTAAACNACCGCACATTCACAGCTGTAAGCGAATTTCCGCCACTGCGAACAGAATACGGGTTATAGACGTTCCAAATTTTTTTTTATATATGTAAACGGGCTCAGCTTTTACGCCGACTTCTCTAAACAGTAAAAAACAAAGTCGCTTATCCGCGTCTGTCTGTGTATTCGCTTAGTACTTCTAAACTACTTAATGGATTTTGATACGGTGTTCAACATCATTTAGAGAATTTATTAAGGAGGGTTTAGGTATATAATTAATGTATATTTAATTTAAGAATAGCAGAGGAATGTCAAACCGTTTGTAATCAAGTCGTAAAAAACCGGTTTTAGGGATCTTACATGGCTTGCGTTGACTAAACCATAAGAGATGCATCAAATTAATTTTCTACAGAATTGTAGCTCTGAAAAAGGTCTACAGAAAAGTCCGCAATAGCATATGTTTATCTTTTAAAAATGTCCCAGAGTAAGCATTTTGTCTTTTAAAGTATCGTTGTAAAAATTAAATTGTTACCGGGCGAAGCCGGGCCGGTTCGATAGTACAATATAAAACACAATACACTTATATCACACACACGTGGTTTTTTCGGTAACTGAATCCGAAACCTCAACTTAAATGTTATTGCAAACTATTTGTACAAACCAGCCATGGGTCGAGGGTAAGTCAGAAGGAAAGTTCTTTAATTTTTGTAAGTGAACGGGTGAAACTAGAGTAAGATACAAAACGCCCTTTTATTTCGGCACCATTCCTTTATTTTTCGACATAATCCCAAACATATTAAGGCAGTTGCCATCGCTGAAAGTAAGGTTTTCCATCCTTTGACTATATGAAGTGGCTTCCTGCTGATCAAGCCATTTCACCACATTCGTCTTTCACTTCATCGTCGCTAGAAAATCGTCTGCCTCGTAGATGTTTCTTCATCTCGCCAAACATATGAACGTCCGAATGTGCCAAGTCCGGTTTGTACGGTGGATAGGGAACATATTGTCAATGCCACGTGTGCAGTACAGTAAGGCTGTTGTGATGCGGGCAACATGAGGCCTGTCATTATCATGAAACAACTCCACTCATGTAAGAAGATCTTGTACGAGGCAAGCAGTTTTCCGGCGTCGACGAAGTGAAATACGAAGTGGTGAAATTTGCTTAATGAACAGGACGCCACTTTCTATCTACAGGAAATGGAAAATCTTATTTTACTTTATGACAAATGCTGTACACAAAGGATTGTGGAGTGTAGCTTGTTGTCAAATTAATCCGCGAAATTTCCGGGTCTCTAGCTTGGCACCGTATTATAAAGCGAAATGGTAAAAGTCTTAAGTTACCCTCATCTCACATAGAGGCTTACTTTAAAATATTCACGTCTACTCATTAATTCATTTCCGTTTTAACCCGTAACTTTCGATTAAATACGATACTCTCGAGGCACCGACTCAATAAAGTATCACTGACTCGGTAAATGTTGCAGGTTTGCGAAGAGAGAATTGCGTAAACCTAGGGCCGTACGCAAAGGCTCGTCTAGAAGTGAAGTATCACTACCACTTCCTGTAGTGGAGATTCCGAGCGTTACTTAATTTCGTATGTTCGGTCCACTTTAGTTCAGGCCTCGTGCGGCTTTAGTTTAGTATGGGTGCTTACTAAATGCGAAGATGCACAAGTTTGCCCGGACTCAATGACGTCAGTTGATCTCAGCCAATAGTAAACGGCTGAAACTAAGGCGTATACTACTTCTCGTATGAAATAAAATGGAGATCTCTCTAAATACTCATATTAATCTTGTACCATCAAAATTGTAATTTATTTGCTCAAGTCAAGAGAAAACGCAAGTAGAACTTAAAATACTGCCACTTCACAAATAAATATACATATATAGAATGGCTATTTATAGGATACTGTTGACAAAACTTCATCAAATTATACATTTATGACTGAAGTATGAGTATAGTGATTCAGTAATACATTGCAAATTTTAGTGCTTTAACATATAACAGTTTCATCGCTATTAGTACTGAAACACGAGTGCTAAAACCTATTGGAAGTAACGTTTTGTTTAATGTAATTCGTAATTTTATAATCGTCCCTGGTTTTTTTAAGTATCATTGTAGCAGTGTACACAATATTTTTAATTTAGATATTCCATGAAGCTTGCTATATTTTGTTAATAATGTGTATACGTTTATAATATTCAGTCACGAGAACATCTAAAAAATAATATCAGTAAATAAAAATTTTTAAATTTTGCACCATCTCGTTTTTGTAAATTCACTAGTAGTACTGTATACGATATTTTCGACAAACGAAACTGACTAAAAAATTTAACATTTATAGTATCTGTAGGATTTCAGTTCCTTTGTCACATTCTCATGGCAGGAATGTGTGTATTTTCACCCAAAATAAGAGATAAACTCTTTTAAATCTCAATCTAAAACAAACCTTGCTATCGCTATTTTGCAGATATCTCCACTAGTTGTCAATTTAGGGAGGTCAATCGGTGACTAGATTTCTACACTTAGAAAGTAAGACGGATTGATACTTGATGTGACTGAGCACACGAAACCAGCCATCTGGTGCCGGTTTCTCTTACTTTCCAGTGGCAGTCAACGGCCCTAAGAGTCTTCAACGTACATCAGTCAATATGTATCTGCATGTAATTTATGCAGTTTTGTACATCTGAGCAGTTGGTAGCTTTTAAATTTTCACTTATTGGAATAACTCGTGAATACATCAATAAATATTTATCCAATATTTCGTTATAGACAGGGGTATGAGCTACCTATTTTTTCCCCTCGCTCTTCAAATATCCGATGATGGTGTTTTCAGTGAACATATTTTCACTACTCTCATGAAACCCAAAAAAACCCAAAAATATACAACAAAAACAGAACGCAAAATTCTTAAAATATTCTTTATTTCAAATATCACTCCGGTGTATCTGAAGCAGCATTAAAAATATTAATATATTATTTCGAAATTATGTAAAATTTACATTTTCTAAGGCACCGAATGAACGGTAATGTTTGAAAATTTTATGTTGTTTATTTTTATAAAGTCTACTTTCTTACAATGCTTCCGTTTCCAATTGAATTTGTAGTTGAGGATAAGTTAGCAGTGTAAAATTAACTGTGAAACTTGGCAATGGGTTATAACCAAACACGTCTAAGGGGATATTAATTCGAAGAGTAAACTTTTTCAATAATATTTATGTGCTCATAGTTTTTGTAGTTATGTGATGTAATTTCCGTTAAGCTTCTCTCTTACAAGTCTTGTTTAAAAATAGGTTTTCTAGAATACCTGGAAAATACTCAAGAACAATGCTTGAAAACTAAAAATGTTTAAACATATTTTTCTTTCTTTATTCTGTTCACCGTGTCTAACTGATCAGTATATATTTTTTTCTTGGACTTCCAAAATTTCTCATATCATAAATATGCTTTTTTTTCAACACTTGAAACATTTAGAACTAAGCACTTGGTGACAATATTTTAATGGATGAGAAAAGTACTTTCCTTTTCGCAAGTAGCCACTTAAATGATGCGTTAAAATGTTTCATCAAGTTTAGTTTAATAATTTAAATTTAGGACGAAACTTTAAAATAGATTTCCATGATTCTAAGTTACATGATGTAGGCTTCCAATTAATTTTGGCAATTTTTTTGTTTCAGATATTTTCTAAGAATTTGAGGTAAGAAATCAGCTGCAAGAACGTCAAGACACCGAATGCTGACCACGTGTAAGAGTATTCAGCGATGGCAGAAGAGATGGAGGACCCCTGGTGGCTGAGCATACTTAAGAAGTGCTTCATTTATAAACGGGCCTGCCCATTCGCTGACCTTAAACAAAACAGAAGAAATTTTGTAATTTTTATTCTGAAAACAAAAATATAATCGTTAAACGAAATTAGAAGGAATAATTCAGTATTTGCATATTTAAAATAGACTATTCCAATATTCTGTAAAACTGATTTTTAAAGACTTTTGACACATGACACCTGTCTTTCACAATTTTCAGTTGTAATCATCAACGAAGAGAGACCAGGAGAATAATCGAGTTCATTGACCTGTCAGCTGGACTTCACAGTAACGTGTATAATCAAGTCTCCATAATTCATTGGCTGTTGCACCGTGATTATCCTGTTAAATCCTGAACTGGACTTTCCATGACGGAGGTTCAATTTATTTTGCGGATTTATAATTGTCTAAGAGTCTTCTATAGTGTGTGAAACAAGTTGTCGAATGATTGTGAAGATAACACAAACTTATAAGTATATTTATGCTAGCCTGTCCTCAAATAAACACGCCAATTTTTTTCGGTATCTATCAATGATATTTGTTGCGAACCAACATTTTTGCTGAGTGTTAGAGGTTAATTCATCATACCATGGCAATTGTGCTTGCCACTTAAAATTTTGATTTCTTTTTGGGAGTGAGGCATTTAAAATCGCTGGAAAAGTTAAAACAGTCCATTGGGAGGCTGAAATCATTGCTGAACCACAAATGCAAGCATCTCATATGAAAGCATTGAAATCATTGCAATAAATCTTTTTATAAGCATCTCACCATCTGCAATTAAGCAGATGTTTCCTTCGTGTTAGTTCTGCCAGTTTGACACCATCCTCTCGAAATATTTTGTGTGCTTTAATTCTTGTTGCATGTATTCAAAATATTTTTGTTAAAGTTATTAAGGGGCATCATTCTTCGAAGATTTCGAAAAACTTTCCTTTGTTACTCTTCTTGCTACAGGTTTTTGTTTAACGTTGAAATTATATTCGTGTGTCAATATTTCATGTGGTAACATTAAATAACTCTTGAGTCAAGTGAGTAAAGAGATTTGGGCGGCTCTGGACAGCGGAGTCTTGAGAGCCGATGAGGGTGATNGGGGTGAAACGGGAGATCCCCGGGAAAACCCGCTTGCCAACGGCATCGTCCGACACGATCCCCACTTGCGAAAATCCGGTGACCCAGCCGGTGATTGAACACGGTTTGCCTTGATGTGAGGTGAGCAGTCTAACTGCTCAGTCACCACGGCCCCAAATACACCATTGTTTGCGAAGATTGTAACACCCGGAAATAATGGCACGAATGAATCCAAACTCGGAGGATGTGTAGAGCAGTGCACCAGCGATACTTTTTTACGATTACAGAGTGATGGCGTATATGTAGGCCCAGCAGCGCCCTCTCTTGTGTGACCGGAAAGGTCCGTGTTATGCCAAGCTCAGTCAGTGAAGAATCGTCAAACGAAGTTAAAGAAAGTGCCAGTATGCCTCGCTGACGTCAAAGGGTGCCATATCAGCATGTGAGTGAGTTCGAACTAGGCAGAATGATCGGTCACCGGGTAACGGGTTTGTCATACCGTGACATTTCGGGTCGTACAGGGCATGCTGCTACGACAGTGATGCGTGCGTGGAACCAGTGGATAGAAGAGGGTCGTACGCAGCGACGAGCGGGTACTGGACCACATAATGTGACCACAGCACGGGATGACCGCCATCTTGTTAGCATAGTCGTAACGGACCGTACAGCCTCGTCCACAGTGTTGGCTCGACACTAGAGCACTGCAACGGGTGTGGACCTGTCTGTGTCGACAGTTCGACGCCGTCTGCTGCGAGCTGGACTGGTGGCACGCATGCCATTGCGTCAGGTTCCATTGTCCAGAAACCACAAACGCCTCAGAGTGCAATGGGCGCGTGAACGACGTCGCTGGCGTGCTGAGTGGCAAAATGTAATGTTTTTGGACGATTCCGGCTTCAACCTGTCTTACAGTGATGGCAGCATACGTGTTAGACGCTACCGCTGTGATCGCAATCTGGAAGCCTGCATTGTGGAGCGGCATAGCAGACAAACTCCAAGTGTAATAGTGTGGGGCGCCATTGGATACAACATGCGATAACGACCCCTACGTATTGAGGGCAATCTGAACAGCAAACGCCACATAAGTGGGGTTTTAGAGCCCGAGGTACTGCCCCTCCTTCAGGCGACTCCACGTGCCATATTTCAGCAAGAGAATGCCCGGCCACACGTGGCGAGGAATGTGCAAGCCTTTTTCAATGAACGTCATGTACCACTGCTTCCCTGGCCTCCACGTTCGCCTGACATGTCGTCCATCGAACATGTCTGGGATAAGGTTGGTCGGCAACTTGTTCGTCGCGGACCTTCTGCAACCACTGTTGATGCCTTGCGGACTCGCATACAATCCGCATGGAGGGAGATTCTCCAGGAAAATATCCAGGTCCTCTTTGATTCCATGCCACGACTTTTAGGGGCTCTGATTGCAGCACGCGGAGGCTTCATACCATACTGAATTCTCAAGGACAGAAATCATCTCCAATCCTAATCAATTTTGTATCGTCATGTAGGCTTCATGTTGTGTGGTATAAAGTTAATTTCAATCACATGTATCCTTCTTGGCTTTGCATTTTTCACAAACGTTAGTGTAACTTTGTAAGCATATATATTACCATATGGGAAGGATTTTAAAAAATTTATTCAAGAATATGCATCCACGGAACATTCTCTATTCACCAAAAATATTTCTTATATATATCAATATTTATCCAATAAAATTGTGACGTTAGTGAAATGTTTGCAGAAGTTGTAAATTGCGTCACATAAGAACCAGCCAACGGCATAATTTTTTTAGATACGACAGATGAAAGCACATTATGTTATAGCTATTAGGGTAAAATTTTAAGTAAGGTAAAGCCACTGTTTATAATTTTTCAAATGAATATAACTACTGAAAAAAAAGATGAATTTTTGTGTATACCAATTGTTACCAAGGATGTTTATAAACGAATGTAGACTGACGGTCTCGTGAAATACTGAAACCCACTAATCTCAAGCTACGATTAATAACAAATTCCCACAGCTTAATAACGTGTAAAAATAAATTGCACATATGGCAAGAAAAAAATCTAACACACCACTTTGAATGTTTTGTTTCTTCTAAAAGCATATTTGAAAAAAAAAAAAAAAAAAAGTGAACATTTTATACACAAATTTATGGTTTATGATTATGGCAGCAAGTTAGATCCTGCAAATACTAAGAGTATGGTGGAAAAACTATACTTTTGTCTTATATTGTAAGTAGTTCACGGTAAAAAAATGTTTTAACCTCTAAAAAATATTTTGTGACAATTCACTGTAAAAACACGTTATGGTGAACGCAGATTGTCACCGTTAAACTGTTTTTTGGTGACTGTACAGAGATAGGTGAAATGAGGTGTAAAAATAAAGATGACGGAACACACACATTGGGTATACGGCAGTATCCCGAGACAACCCACTGGGCGTATCTGCAACGTTTCCCAAATGCAAAAAAAAAATTGATTCAGATCAGTCGGTGTTCGGGCCTGTATAAGTGTGGTGGACAGCGGCATGTTAATCGCACGTTCACCCAAGTTAGAGCAGGAAATAAGTCGTATATTCGTAGCCACTCAGTACGTATCCTTCCGCCGTATGTGAAATAAACGTAAGCATGTCTGGAAGAAAACGCCAATATTTATAGGGTCGTAGGCCATATAAATGCCACGTTGCGTCGAGGGTCCTAATTCTCACAATATTCTTTCACATCTTCTACACTTGTCGGCTTCTCCGGCAAGGGTGGGGAGGAGGGGGATGTGACGCCAACTATGTCACCGATGTCAGTCATTCCCCCCGGGTGGAAGGGGGTGAGGGTAACTGTGGCTGAGCGGTTAGCCTGCTCGCCTCCCATCAAGGCGAACCGGGTTCCATCCCCGGCCGGGTCACTCCCAGATTTTCGCATGTGGGAATCGTACCTGACGATGCCATTGGTCGGCGGATTTTCTCGGGTATCACCCGTTTCCACAGCCCTTTCATTCCGGCGCTGCTCCATACTCACTTCAATCACCCTCGTCGGCTCTCAAGACCTCGCTGTTAAGAGCCGCCAAAATATCTTCAATCACTCATTCCCCCGCGTGTCAGGATTTGGGGGTGGGGGGGATGGTGACGAGGCAGCGAGTGGGTCTGCCTGGGCGGTAGAGACAGTCGAGGAGGGTCAGTCGAGGAGGGTCAGTCCCCACTAAGCAGGATCGCGCATAACGGGAGCTCGCGGCCTGTACGAGCTGCAGCGCGTAACAATACTTAAACATTTTTATTTTAGAATGCTCGCGGTTAATTGTGCACTTATAACATCATACCTGTGAAAAATATACCCAAACGTCACCTAATATATTTTAACAGATAAACTAACTGGCATGCTCCGAGCAAAGTTGGAAACGATGTGCGCTATGTAGTTCCGTTGCTTAACGTAATATTGAATGTGGACTTAATTTAGCTTAACTTAATAAAGCGTCTGTTTGTTCATGAGAAAGACAGGGAGGAGGGGTGGGGGGAGGAAAAAGAGAACTGGCATATCAACATAATAACGTTACTAACAATGTCAATTTACCGACGCATAAATCAAGTGCTCGGGTCCCCGACACAGTCAATTTTAATTTTACGCCTGGCGGACGGATACAAAAGGAGCAGAACTATTACGCTCAGCAATTTTCTCAGTTAAACCGAAAACATTGTACAGGTACATATATGTTGTTTGCGGTCAGTTGGGGAGATTGAAAGCCCTGTTTAAGATCTACGTTCCTAGTCATTTTGTATTCTTCCACTTTATTCAAAATATTGCCATGAGTCGATCAGAATAAAATGTGAATATTTTAGGAACATAAATATTTTACTCAAACACTAGTTCTAATTTCCTTGCACAGTGCGTAAGAGTTCTAAAAATTAAATAACACAAATTCAACGCTCACGAATTTAAAAATAATATCAATAGAAAACTTTTAATTTGACGCAAAGACATCTCACTACATTTGATACATCACTGTCAATTTAAATGGGAGAAATCCTTCAAGTATGGGTATGTATGAGTATGAGCAGGCACTTTTTTCAAAGGTTGATTTCAAAAGTGTTCTCTTAACCGTGAGCAGTCTATATTTATTGGAATGAGTGTGATGGAATTTTGGGTGACGCAAAGGTCTTCAACGCTTACGTGGGTGAAGCGAGGTTGATATGAAGCAGCGCCGTAATGGACAGGCAAATGGGAGCACTCCGAGGAAACCCACTGACCAAGGGTAACATCCTACAAGTTTCCCGCATGCGAGAATCTTGGTTTCACCCCACCGGCAGTTGAAACCGGTTCGCTGTGGTGAAAGGTGGGTGGCTGACCACGTTACCACTGCGGCCCCACCCTGCGCGTTTAATAAGTCGAGCTGGTAATGTGTAAACAATAAAAACTGTGGTTCAACTGAGTTGGAGGAAGCTCGGGAGACTTACTCGGACTTTCAAACTGCGCTTAAACCGTTCGGAACTTTTTTTTTTTGTTCTAAAGTTATTGTTTGTTTAGCAGGTCCGTAATCTCCACTCGTGTGATGCATCGCCACCATTGATCCCCTGCGCCAGCAGGCAGTAAAACTTCTTCCTCGCCTCTTAAGCACTCATCACCGACCCTTGACGGGCAATAACAAACACTTTTATTGGTGGCTGCTGTGCGGTCGTCGGTTGTTCGGGCGAGTCTTGAGGTGTAAGAGGTTTACACTACAG
Organism: Clitarchus hookeri; assembly: GCA_002778355.1. NCBI lineage: Eukaryota > Metazoa > Arthropoda > Insecta > Phasmatodea > Phasmatidae > Clitarchus > Clitarchus hookeri. The sequence continues at coordinate 245,246 of NQII01003413.1, read as the reverse complement.
TGGGGGGAGGAGAGAGGACGCTAGTTTCGAAACGTCATAAAAGCCGCGCGCTACCTTCCTTTTAGGTGTCGCGTTTATGAACGCCCGGAATCTTTCAGGGTGATACAAGGTCGATCAGCGATAAGAAACGTTAACTGGGGCTCACCCCGTTCGGGGTTTGAAAAAAAAGGTTGTGGGGGAAGGGAGGTTGACGGGAGGTCCAGAGCTATTCGAG
>NQII01003413.1:140152-245005 GCA_002778355.1 Clitarchus hookeri | reverse complement strand
CTCCTACGATTGTTTTATTCACCTCCGGCTGACGTGGTGTCCATAAAACGGCCGTAAAAACACGTAGGCGGTTGGACTCATTGTACAGCGGTTCCGGGACTCCAGGTTTTTGTAAATGAAAACGTGGCCGCTGGATGTTTAGCGAAAAGAGTGGGGGGGGGGGCGTAGGCGGATATACCGTGTGCTCCTGAGCGATTGTGGTGATTAGGGAGATCTTCGACTTGCCGGGAAGGGTTCGGAGGGGACTGCGCGCGCACGCGCACACATACACGCCGTACCCGAAAACAAATTCATGGCGCCATCAAAACTGTTCGCTAATGACAAACGCTTGGAGACCAGGTCTTACCACCACTTTGCTTTTCACCCACACCTCCTTCACTTCGCGAGTTCCGCGGAAACCTTTCCACGTCACTCAACGAGAACCTCTTCGTGCTTCTTTCAAGTCGTCTTTCCTTTCCGCCTAAGTGATTTACGGCAGACAGATAAATACAGGTACCTTTCACCTGCATCTTGGAGAGGCGTCGTTTGTCGTTTCGCACTTGTTATACGCTACGAACTCTAAGGCTGTTCAAGTACCTACAATTTTTTCTGCGTTTTTTTTTTAGGTTAATTTGCGGTTTTGCGATACAATATCAATAACTATCTGATAAAAATGCCAAAATCTGTTTTTTTTTAATAACTCTTGCATACATTTTAAGTAGAATTATCAGCATTTTAACATTACAATTTNGCCTAAAAGAGCAATTTTCTGCTTATGAAGCCGAGAAGCTAGGAAGCGATAAAAACGACACTGCCACGCGCATCAAGTGCGCCATAGCCACTAAGAGTGAGGCTCTGAACTAGCGTGCTGCGTTTTCGTTGTGCTACGAGTACCCATGCGACTTTAATCTTTGACTCTATAATTGTATTGGTGGTAAGGTTCTGTGCAGCGCCCTAGAGTACTTCTTGCATGTATCTGACTCGTATATTTTGAGATACAGCATTTGAATAAGCCAATTTCAGCGGAGTAGAGTAGAGATATTTGGGCGGCTCTTAACATCGAGGGGTCTTGAGAGCCGATGAGGGTGAAGTGAGGTGAGTATGGAGAAGCGCCGGAATGCAAGCAGGGAAAAACGGGAGATCCCCGAGAAAACCCGCCAGCTGCATATTCCGCACTGATTCCCACATGCGAAAATCCGGGAGTGACCCTGACAGGAATTGAACTCTGTTCGCCTAGGTTGGAGGCTAGTAGTCTGACCACTGCACCATCGCGGCCCCCAAGCCGATTTCAGCTATTTTTGGGTTAATTGTTTAGTGGAGAAACNCTATTTTTGGGTTAATTGTTTAGTGGAGAAACGTGTATTTCAAATACTCTGCAGTGCGGTACAAGCGCAAGGTAGGCGGGCCCATAAAAAATTACCTTTTCCCTGTCTCGTTCTTTAATTACTCTTCGAGACTGACACGACGACAATAAATTATGTCTCTGGAGGAAATTTATCTGGAATAGATTCAAAGCGGCATCATCTCCGACCGCAATTAAGCACTAAAAAATTTTAACTACCCAGCAAGGTTTCTAACGACATCGACGCATTTGTGAATTTCATGCTGTCCATTCCTGCATCGTAAACTATTTATCAGATCAAGTCTTCCGTAGGGTATAAATCATAGACCCGTGTTTATTTGCCATCGTTTCACCTGCTGTAAACTTTGTGTGGAGCAATGCAGCGCGGGTTCCAGGCAACTGAGCGATTCTAGTTCATACAGGTTTTTCTCTCAATTAGTTATCTAGGACCGGTTAGTTTTACGTTTCATTAGTATTCAGTGTCCTTTAGTACCAACGTGAAACAGGGGCCACTTAATTTTTCACGACGACAATTTCTTTCAGGTCTAAAAAATATATACATCCGTTGCAACACCGGAAACTAAAAATTAATGTGTAAGTTGAGGTGTTGAATACAGTAATTTGGCGTGNTATATACATCCGTTGCAACACCGGAAACTAAAAATTAATGTGTAAGTTGAGGTGTTGAATACAGTAATTTGGCGTGACTTTGTATCAGACAAGGAAAAACTGTACCACCTGCTTAGTTTAAGTTCTAAATGGAAACGTTTCGCGTCTCGTTTTACGTACGTCTTGAACCACCGTTTGTAGGCCCACGTGGTAAGTGAAAAATATCGTACGACTGCACGATGGTCTGTCGTCACTGAAGACCGACTTCCTGCCTTTCCTGCTACGTTAAATGGGGCAAACTAACCCACGCAGCAGCTGCGTCCAAGCAGTAAAATGGGCCCGATGGATATAGTCCGTTCACGGTTGCTTCAAAACTTTTCTGAGGTCTGCTCAAGTTCTACCTTTAAACCATTCTTCTGCCTCATACAAACAAAGCTTAACCAAGAAATTACATCAAAGGCACAACGCACTATATTCGCGAGCACTCNTTCTTCTGCCTCATACAAACAAAGCTTAACCAAGAAATTACATCAAAGGCACAACGCACTATATTCGCGAGCACTCACTAAAATAATATTTCGGATAGGAATTATTTATTACTACGCATTACCAACACGCATATTTCCTCACCGGTTTTAATCATAGTAATTATAAATGAAATACTATAGTTATTTATAAATTATATATAATCAAAAGTTACATTTAATAAGAAATAAGAGACTATTATATTAACAGAAGTATAAAACGCATATGATGTATGACATTTGTATTTAGGAAGAAACCAAACACGTCATAGTTGAGGTGATTTTTCACAGATTTGATTCAAAAAGTGTTAAGAAACCGCGAACTGACTATATAGAGTCTGCCACCTTACAGAAGTTTCGTCGTCAGCTCACGTCCAAAGAAAATTCACCGCTGAGGGCCAGACTTGCCAACTTTGTTGAGAGAAAGTCTCTAAATTAATATACAAAAATCTCCATAATCTATACTTAATCTCTTTCAAATGTAATTTGGACAGAATTTATATAAATATATATATATATATATATAATAGTTTTGCAGCTTGAAGTAGGATTTATTATTGCTCGTTACAGTTGCTTACCACAGGTATATAAATACCACTGTCATAATTTGAAACAATTAAAAATTAAAAGCAAACAATTCCCATCTGAAATACTTTAATAACGTATTAGCTAGACATACGTACAGACGCAGTTCTCTAAAACTGTATAAATTCGTACTTAAATACTTTACCAGTGTAGATGTTCACAAAACTTCGCTTATGGCGGAGTCATAGCGTATAGTTCTTTCCTCAAGAGACAGACCACACGACTACCTATTTAGACAATCTCGTGCAATAAAACGTGCAATACGCATGTCGAGGTATTCTCATGCTATCTGTGGCTGTACATGATATATTCCGGGGAAATAAAAAATCCCAAATACACAATCGTGCATTTTTTATTATAGAAAATCTTTTAAGTCTTCCTTTAAATAACCAGATCTGGAGTCGCATATAGTTGACGACGACACGGCGTCAAAACACGCCTTTCATAAAAAAATCTATTGAGTCCTAAGACTGTAAAATTCATGCGAGATTGGCTGTAGTGAAGGTAATAAATACATTGCTATGCCACTTCATTTCCATGTACTGCGTGGCTGAGTTACACTTTTGGATTTCACGAATAATTTTTACAGATAGGGCCTACTGCAAAGTCCACTGGATATAAAAATGTTCAGTCGTGTAGTGTTCGAAGAAACTAACACTTTGCTCGGTGGCTCTGGCTGCAAAATCGTTGCGTTTATGTGGCGGGGATGCCAAACAATGATAATTCGAGATCTTCTTACGTTTGTATTATTTTATTATTACATTACATTTACAGTAGCACATTATTATTACAATTTTACGTTATTTATTTAGACATTATTTACATTACGGTACAATTACATTATATTACAGTATTATTGTATTGGGAAGTTGGCACCAAGTGGTTTGGCCTCGCAGTGCATGAGAACGCCACATAATATTTCAATATTACACACCTCTGAAGCAGGGTTTTTTTTCCTGCACGATAGTACAAAACCGTTGGCTAGGCGCGTGTTAGTTGGCAGGAAAGCAGAAACATTATTGCCTGTCAAATCACCTACTAATGTGTACACTTCTCTGACAGCGCTTTGTGAAAACACACCGAGAAAAAATTATTTGGTAAAAATGCCACCGATTGACAGCTTGGCGATAAAGCTGGGATTTTAATTAGGAACAAAGGTCAAGCGGTAGATTTTAAAAAGTTTATGGTGTAAAAACAGCTCTTAATTGGCAAAATATTAAAGTTCCTATTGCTTAATTAATGCTCTAATTGGTTAGGAGTGAACAAAAATACCGCGTGTTTGTGGAAGTCATAACGCATGCATAACAGAATTAATTCTATATTTTTTAGACATTTTTTGTTATGTCCAAGTAATTTTGAGATTTAATAAACAAAAACACTTGCTCGTATAGATAAGAGTGTTTTGTAAAACACCGTAAACGCGCAATATGTGGTACATGGCAACCAAATGATCATTTTACGAGAGGGAACTTAAGCCTTATGTCCAGAAAGCCGTGGTTTCGCTGCTATGGAGCGTTGAAGTATTAACACGCTTCGGATATAGGACGTGCGTTTAACTACGAATCTGATTAGTAAGGCACCTCCAGAAACCCTAACAAGAAAACGGCAACATTGATTTCGAAAGACGATCGAATCGCTGACCTTTAACATCAGTATAAATCGTGCGTTAGCGGTGTAGAGATCGGCGCACACACTGTCAAAGGCACCTGGATGTGTGCTAAGTATTTCAGTTGGGGCGTGGATTCGTGCTATAAGATCTTCCTCAGAGATTAGTAAGGTCTCGTAAACCATATTATTCATGGTACCTGAAACAAAGAAGTCAAGTGACAGTGTGCGAATCAGTTTTTTTTGCGGGGGGAGGGGGGAGTGGATGCCAGAGAATTACCCATTTCATAAAGTGTTTTCCCTGGCTCATTGGATTGGAATTGGTTTTTAAGGGTTTATTAACATCCCCCGGCGTTGTGCTTGAATGTTAATCAGGGATAGGCTTACAAATATACTTAAGACCTAATTTAAACTAACACCCATGCCTTACCTGGGATTCAAACCCAGAACATCCCGCACCCCAGACCGGTGGCGCACCAACCGACGGCGCCACGGGAGGTCGCCTTTCCCTGGCTCATGTAAGAAAATTGATTTCCCTGTCAGGGAAAGTATTTGCCTTTCCTGAAGAGTATTAATGCATTTTGATTACCGAGAATAATTTTTCCCACGTACATATTGAAGAAGCTTGATGCCTTCTTCACATAGTACCTACTAACTCGAAAACACACGAGACTACGTACTGCTAACATATTGTAAAGTTCCACCTTTGTTACGTTTACGTTATATTTAGAATATTATTACAGGCCCACATGGTGGACGCCATGTTGTTAACGTTCGGCACTTGTTACTGCCGACTGTTTACGTTGCCACGGCTTGCTCAGAGGTAGAAACACGAGACTCAGTTAATTGAACACCAGTTACTTAAGAAAGAAGTTCCAGATTAGTTTGATATATATATATATATATATATATATTTATTTATTTATTTAACATTCTGCAACACAGTTCACAGACGCACAGACGGAGTTTCAGTATGCAGAGTACGAACCTTTACCATTAAATATACTATTGCAGAAAACAGTACCACAGTCGTTTACTTAATGATGTTCTTAAAAAACTGACCCGAAGAAACTTAAAATGTGGCTACCTTCCACACCGGCAGAGAAATAAAATAATAAAGTCTAGTGGCCGATGTGGGGGTTATTCGCACACACGTCGCGATCTAGACTATCATTGTACTACGACGACTACTGTTCTGACCTGTCCTCACGGGTGACTGCCCCGAAGTACCTTCTTCCAAAGACTGACTTGAATAAGACTGCCCTCAGGGCGACAGACAGACGCCTCTTTATATGCTGCCTATCACTCCCTCTCCTGAGATAACGGCCTGGCCACGCAAGCTCTCCGCAACGTTATCCTAACTGACTGCACAAACTAATACTGCGCCGTCAACAGAAACTAACCTCTCGTACAACAAAAACTTGTTGACGTTGCCTGAAAATGCGCTGGAGGAACTAAAACTGTCGACGCATTCAACATCCAGATAAACTAACCTCTCGTTTCGTATAAAATTTGTTGACGCATTACAACTGCGCCGAAGGAACTAAAACATGTCTACGTCACTGTTAACAGAAACGAACTAATCTAATTAATGCTGACGTTTCCCCAAAAAACCAAAGTTCGAAACGAAAACTGTAACCAGGACTCCTGATAAAACGTAACACGGCAAACGTCCTCCTGATAACCTACAAACGCACACGTCTGCCGGATAAACTATCACGGGAACCGAGCCACCACGGCTTTAAACTTCAGACCCGATAAAAATATTAACAAGCTTTCCAAAGCTTCATACACACGAAAGAATTTTACACCCGAGTCCTGAAAAATTACGAATATTGCGTCATTANCAAGCTTTCCAAAGCTTCATACACACGAAAGAATTTTACACCCGAGTCCTGAAAAATTACGAATATTGCGTCATTACAATATATTACCTTTCAAAACAGAGGTTTTCGGTGTAGCGCAAAATATCGTGTTGCCCTTGGTGTACTTAACTTCATACCAAGCATATATTGGAGGTACATAACAATGCAGTTTGTTTATAACCTATAAGCCAGTACACGTATTTCCGTCAGCAGATATCAGCAATTTTGTTGGGAAAAGTGGATCTCCAAAAGCCTCTAATATACTAACAAAAAATCCTCCCCCTCTGATCAGAAACAAGTTAAATTCGCACCCTGATGATGGTTGTCAGTTCTGGCGACCGTGATGGCCATGGGACAGGCCTCTTCCTGCAAAGCTTTAGATTTGTATATTGTAACATACGGGTATAGACTATTCACTGTAAATTGAGCACTTTTAAAAGCCCTCTTATTTGCAATAACAGTCAATAAATATATTTTATTCTAGCCATAGACGTTAACTTCCGAGTGTGGTGGAAAATACACACTATGTTTATTATTTACATGGCAATATTTATTCGAAAAAAGCGATTAAAGAATAAACAATTGATGAAAGGTAAAAGTAACTAGGGCCTCAAAAGTGCTCACTTTACCGTGAACAGCATATAGTCCCGCACATTTCTGCCAACGTGCGCGCAATCTCCGTCGTGTTGTAGCCAATTTTTCCCCAATTTTTCCCGCACCCCCGATGCATGCTTTGTAATGAAGTTGGGAATCGAGAATTAGAGAACATATTTTGTAATCCATGATGTCTTGCTGTTTTTAGAGTTAATGGAGATGCCTTACTGATTAAATTTGTAGTTGACCGCGCGTCTAACGTCCAAAGCGCTATTTTACTTCGACGCCACAACGCAGCGAAACCACTCTTGCCCGGACATAAGTTCCCTCTCGTAAAATTTTCAATTCTTTTTCCTGTCGTCACACACTCTGAGTTGTCGGTTTTCTCAAACACNATAAGTTCCCTCTCGTAAAATTTTCAATTCTTTTTCCTGTCGTCACACACTCTGAGTTGTCGGTTTTCTCAAACACATTGTATACGTATATTTTACAGTAAACGGAGACTAGAGAACTGGCAGTAATGTACTTATGTTGGGGTTCGAATTATTGCCGATTGAAGCGGTTAAATTGTGTATTAAACTTTTAATGTAATAATTGGTCAAATAACAACAATTGTATTTCTAACATTAAATTTTAACAATGTCACTTCATTACTGTGGGTTCTAATATTTTGATGATCCCCGATAACCTCCACATGCCATGTCTCTTGTTACGAGCTCGTTACCTAAACGGCTTCTCTACACCTGTCTTTCAAAGTATGTGTGACGTAAATCAACACTACGTTCTTTTTGTCAGACAAACCAACTTAGTTAAGAAGATAGTTTGATGGCTTTTTTTTTTATTCTATAAAGCGTCACCTGCTTCTCTAGTGCTTCTTCCTCCACAAGAACGCATAGTTACGGCTGCAGGAAAAGATCTATGATCAGAAGATGGGTAAAGCTGGAAAAATTCCGACAACCTACTGAGCACCTGCTACGATTTATTTGTCACGTGGATGAACGAAGTCGTAGAAATTGGAGTGTCCGGTAGGTTGTGATTACGAAAGTTAACAATTTGTGACGTCGTTACTCCTGTGTATCCAATCCTTCCGGATTGCCACCGACTTTCAGATTCCAGTAAATACCAGTGCTCTATGGCTTATAATGCTACTGTTGCGGTTTACTTTGAGAATGCGAATTAACTAGATAATCTGTCTAGTCATCAAATAGCGAGCAAAGTTACAGTAGAAGAAGTTTCATTCAAAACTGTTTTTTTTTTTCGTTCAAGTGAGTAGAATGAAAAAGGGGAATGTGGCGCAATGTGGTTAGGGGAGTAGGAGCCAGGCGCTGCGCTGGCCTGCTGACATCATGCTCTGTCATTTCGGACGTTCGGCGGTCTATCTTGGATCTGGCTGACCTTGAAACCAAAAATATTATNATAAGTTCCCTCTCGTAAAATTTTCAATTCTTTTTCCTGTCGTCACACACTCTGAGTTGTCGGTTTTCTCAAACACGTTGTATACGTATATTTTACAGTAAACGGAGACTAGAGAACTGGCAGTAATGTACTTATTTTGGGGTTCGAATTATTGCCGATTGAAGCGGTTAATTTTTGTATTAAACTTTTAATGTAATAATTGGTCAAATAACAACAATTGTATTTCTAACATTAAATTTTAACAATGTCANTTGTATTAAACTTTTAATGTAATAATTGGTCAAATAACAACAATTGTATTTCTAACATTAAATTTTAACAATGTCACTTCATAACTGTGGGTTCTAATATTTTGATGATCCCCGATAACCTCCACATGCCATGTCTCTTGTTACGAGCTCGTTACCTAAACGGCTTCTCTACACCTGTCTTTCAAAGTATGTGTGACGTAAATCAACACTACGTTCTTTTTGTCAGACAAACCAACTTAGTTAAGAAGATAGTTTGATGGCTTTTTTTTAAATTCTATAAAGCGTCACCTGCTTCTCTAGTGCTTCTTCCTCCACAAGAACGCATAGTTACGGCTGCAGGAAAAGATCTATGATCAGAAGATGGGTAAAGCTGGAAAAATTCCGACAACCTACTGAGCACCTGCTACGATTTATTTGTCACGTGGATGAACGAAGTCGTAGAAATTGGAGTGTCCGGTAGGTTGTGATTACGAAAGTTAACAATTTGTGACGTCGTTACTCCTGTNACGAAGTCGTAGAAATTGGAGTGTCCGGTAGGTTGTGATTACGAAAGTTAACAATTTGTGACGTCGTTACTCCTGTATATCCAATCCTTCCGGATTGCCACCGACTTTCAGATTCCAGTAAATACCAGTGCTCTATGGCTTATAATGCTACTGTTGCGGTTTACTTTGAGAATGCGAATTAACTAGATAATCTGTCTAGTCATCAAATAGCGAGCAAAGTTACAGTAGAATAAGTTTCATTCAAAACTGTTTTTTTTTTTTTCGTTCAAGTGAGTAGAATGAAAAAGGGGAATGTGGCGCAATGTGGTTAGGGGAGTAGGAGCCAGGCGCTGCGCTGGCCGGCCGACATCATGCTCTGTCATTTCGGACGTTCGGCGGTCTATCTTGGATCTGGCTGACCTTGAAACCAAAAATATTATNCGACATCATGCTCTGTCATTTCGGACGTTCGGCGGTCTATCTTGGATCTGGCTGACCTTGAAACCAAAAATATTATAAAAAATAAAAATATTAAAAGATGTACACGTAGGAGGTCCGGGGATCGATGACAGGTGCATCGACTAAGTTCTCGACATGACCAGCCCTCGCCAGGTAGACCGGTGTCCATTTCGTCAACCATGTTAGATGCCATTGACCTTAACCCCGGTAACCTCTAAGCCAAAAAATTCTAAAAAATCCAGAAAATATAAAAACTTAAAAAAATTTACTAAAAATTAATTTTAATATTAAAACATTTTTTTAAAAATAATTTTAAAAATGTATAAAAAATTACTATAAATAACTTACATTTCCAGAGGTCCCACGACGACCGACACTCGTCAATTTTTGTATTGGATATTTAATCGATCAATTACTCGTATTCACTTGGCCCCTTGCACACCATGATGTATCTACTGTCCATTTATTTTTAGTATTACCTAAGAGAGCGCACTGGCAACATGTTTCAACCACCAGGAGAGAGATATTATTATCGAAAAGTGTGTTATCGACCTCTACCGAATGGTAACAAGGTAATGTAAATAGTCATATAAAATTCCTTTTTGTTAATTTTTAAATGCAAGTATTTTTATTAAAAATATTTCTTATATGAAGCGGTTTTTTTTNATAAAATTCCTTTTTGTTAATTTTTAAATGCAAGTATTTTTATTAAAAATATTTCTTATATGAAGCGGTTTTTTTTTAAATAAAAAAAACACAACGTATATTTTACACATATCGATCAAGTGTGCTATCATACGAAAAACTCAATTCTCTCACATTTCGAGAAGATAGGGTGACTTCGTGTCTAATCGTAGACATTAGATTCCTGGTCCGAGTACGAGCCACACCATTTGCGCAGCAACTGCGCGTTCTTCAATGCGTAAACCCAGTCAGGATCTGACCTGTCGCAGACATGGCGATGCGAATCACTGTTAAGTTTCGTCAGCTTGCACAGCGAAGNAGCCACACCATTTGCGCAGCAACTGCGCGTTCTTCAATGCGTAAACCCAGTCAGGATCTGACCTGTCGCAGACATGGCGATGCGAATCACTGTTAAGTTTCGTCAGCTTGCACAGCGAAGGACATCCATACTCGGCCTGCACGTAGATAACTTCCACTTAAAAAAAATTATGCAAGTCGCTTAGCCATTTTTTTTCTGCTCAGGTCCTGCTACGTAAATCGGGTCTAGTGGGTACTGCATCAGCAAGTCTCGCAGCACGTTGCCCACCTGATGGTATGGAATCTTGCCTTCGTCCCACTCCAGTCCATGGTAGTACTTGGTTTGCCAGGCGTTTGTTTTCTTGCTCTTCTCGTCCCACAGTTTCCACAAATAAGAGGGGCGGAAGGAGCGTGCGAGTATTTTGCCATCGTCGTCATATGACACAGATTTCTCCTTAGCACGAAGACATTTTGTCTCTGGAAACCCTGCACTCTTGAAGCTGAAGATGCTCGGAGACGAATAAACAGTTTTAGTTTGTGAACAGTTATATTTATATATTCTCAACTGCGCTCACGACAGTATTTTGACGGTCTTATCTCGGCAACTGTGCGATACAAGCATGTCGTGAAGTATCAGGCAGAATGCGTACGAGTTGGCAGGAATATTTACACGTGTAGTGAATTCGATACTGCATTCGATCACATTAGAGTTAATACGTTCGTCCTGTTTATTCACATCGAATACCATGAGCGGAGCCAAACTCTTGGAAATATCAGGGCTCAGTATCGTGGATTGGAGGCGTCCATAATATGNTCGAATACCATGAGCGGAGCCAAACTCTTGGAAATATCAGGGCTCAGTATCGTGGATTGGAGGCGTCCATAATATGAATTTTGTAATTGAGCTTACATCTGATGTGCCAGCAGGCACTCCCAATTTTTAAAGTTCATGTTCATGTCAATTTACAGAGAACTTTCGATATTCAAAAATATTTTTACTTTTTCTATTTGACTGCGTACGACTCACTCACATTGTACGGTCTTCCGGTCTGTAGCCCAATGATGATGTACCTCAGTTTCTCAGAAGTAAAGATGAACTTCATCATCCAGTTGATGCGCTGTCTTGCTGACAATCTGCGTACTTCCCGAGAATCCACGACCTAAATGCTACATCGATGTTCTTGCATATATTCCACTTTCTTTAACGTTTTATGCATTCTGCAGTGCACAACTGCACATGAGGCAACTTCCACTCGATAGACCGTAGTTTCAGTTCCACTGTCACCCATGATGGTGCCTGCATGTTGTGAATTGCCTCCTGCATACCTTCAGACATTAGTCGAGTCCATGCCACGTCGTCTTGCGGCACTTCTGCGTGATCGCGGGTGCCCTACGCGATATTAGGTAGGTGTACCAGTTTTTTTGGCTCTTCAGTTTATAAAAGTATGGTGGCCGAGAGGCTACTGTATTTGAATCACGTATGTAGCATTTATGGCGTGCACAATTTGGTACAATTTTATTTTAAATGTTCCAGTGTAACATTTGGTGGGAATGGGTGGATTGAAAATCGAGAAATGGCATAAAACCTCCATTATTTTCATTTGACGAACTTCATAAATGGATGATAAAAAAGTAATTCAGATCAAATTTATATGATTGTATAATGCCAACATACAAAGTTAAGTTAAAATATATTAATTAGTTTCGTAGATATCGACCACAAAACTAAAATGATTTTTTAGCCGCCATTCAGAAAATAAGTGTGTCCTACTTAAGAAAAATACATTTATTATTATGGTCTACCACAGTTCCTTATCTTCGCCAAATTTTGTAAGAATGGGTTGATTGTTTCCCGAGATACGAGATAAAATAATAATTTTTCTATTGGAAGGCCTTCAAAATGGCGGAGAAATGAAACTCTGCATAGACAAATTTGATGGTTGTAATAGGCACTGCCAGCATACAATATTATGTTGGAATTTGTTTCGTTAATAAAATAAACTAAGCTAAAATATTTATATAGCCACCATTTTAAAAATAGGTGCCTGCCCTATATAAAACATCAGTTTGCACCACCTGCTACAGCACTACTTGTTTGCCAAATTGGGAAGGAATCTGTCAATTGTTTCCAAGATATGGCATAAACATTTTATTTTATTCGCATGGCGCTATCTTACCAAATTACGGGCAAAAGATACTATATGTTAATACGGTTGATATATTAAATGTATAATGCCAACATACGAAGTTATTTTGGAACTGATTACATTGTTTCGACGATATAACATTGTAAGCCAGAATGGCTATGTGGCAGCCATTTCGAAAATAAGTGTCTGAAAAAGTTCAATCACTTATGCTCACATTGCCTACAATAGTAATACTTACATGCCAAATTGGATGAGAATAGGATTAATAGTTTTCGAGACATAATGTAAAATATTTTTTTTACAATTTTTGCTATCTTACAAAATGGCTTTACCAACAACAATATTCATCTTGAAATTTAGTGTTTACACAATGCTCTGCCAGCATACGAAATTTAATTTAAATCATTGGAATGGTTCCCGAGATACATCACCCAAAATTTTAAAATGGCCGTCATTTTGAAAGTCGGTGCCCAGCGTGGTCTAAAGCAATAAAAGTCAGGAGTCCGTACTAAGTATTATGTGTGTAACAAGTTTGGTGAAATTCATTTGAAGCGTTCAAAAATTGAAAGTTGGGGAGACACACACGCACAGCAAACAAACAAACAACACACAGGAAGGTGATCTCATAAGCCCCTCTTTCCTTCGGAAAATAGGCTGAAAAATTGCGGGTCTTTTCGTTTCCGTCGCCGTCACAGTATTTTACTTGTTTTAACCTTCAATATTACATATGTAAACAGTTTGCTAAGGGTTAAAAATCACTGCTTGTGATATAAGTTACACATCCCAAAATTTTTTTATTGTTATCGTAATAAAACCAAACCTTACTTTTTATCTGATTAATTGACTAAATTGGACACCGCATGCTGAAGTCTATGGTCAACATGAGCCTGAGTTTTTTTTGTTAGCGCACTTCAAAATTTCAGTATTATCCCCTTATCTGACCAACCCGACACCAACATTCGACATAGCAAAATCAGCATTCGCAGGTAACTTTCTACTGCTAAGATCACACAAACGATGTTGCAGATAAACTTTTGAATCATCACAGATGTTTTCGATGTCTCCATTTTCTAGATAAATATTCTTGAACTGCTGTCGCTAATTAAATTTTCTACTTCTTTATTTTGTGACGCAAATGCGCGGCACATACGCGGATTTTTTGATAAAGTCTAGGAAAAAAAAATTAAGCTGGTTTTTCATTGATATCAATGTGCATGAAAACTTCGGATTACGGAATGGATTATCCCGAATGCCCTTTTTCTCTCTTTGTTTTTCTGTACACAATAATTGTAGTTTATTCTTCATCGAAACAAGGATTCTGGCCTGAAGTCTGAACTATCGTCAGTATTTGAGAAATCGCACAAGCCTTGCATGAATTCAAAAGCATTAAAATAGTGGTAGTTTTAGAGTTTTTCCTCGTATTTAGGGAACCTCAATTAAAATTGATACCCACTTCGCTGAAATCCTTGTGCACGAGAACAAAGAAATCTCCACGTTCATCCCATACGTATTGTACACAACCGTCCATCTTTACAAGTCTTCTTCAGCTGAGTGTTCCGTGTATGGATACCCGCATGAACCGGACCCTGCAAAGGGATCTGGTTATCTTATTATTCACTCACATCTATATGAAAACACACTATACCTTCACAAGTAAGAGAAATGCAATGCTGTGGTACCGCATACGACGATGCCACTGCTGTTCACGCCGAAAATTAATTCAATTAGGGATATTTTATGTAGGCCCGATCTTTAGAAACCAGCAATTCTGCGACTTAAGACGGCCGTGATGTGTATAATAAGGGAATATGATTAAAAAATACCCACTATTACAAGTATTTTGTGAAACAAAAATTAGTTGTCACGTTAGCTTTCAAAAACTAGTGACGCTAGAAAAAAAATTAATTTTGGATAACTCGATTTTGTAACTTGACGAGCATGCTCAAATTGCTTGCTGTTTTTTTTGTCGCCCTCTTTTCAACACTGAGTCAACTGATTTGGAGAAATAAACGTCTTATGCAAGCAAACTAGGAGTGATAAATCACTGAAGGCCTATCAGCAATTAGCGCAGAGAGCACACACGCCGAGCTAAAGCTAACTTCCGCCTAGGCTTCGCAATGCTGAATAAGCAGAGCCTTTGGTATTCTTATGTAACGTATTTGGCTACAGCTGTTTCGCACCTAACTAAGGTTTATTCCACTCAGGTTGGAAAGAAAACGGGATTCCTTATGGGAGAATTTGACATAGGGAAAAGTTTCGCAGCAGAGGGCAGTAATGTATCAAAAAGGCTATTTTTAAGAGCTGGCCTCAAGGCCACGACTGCTTACGAGGAAGCACTGTGACGGGACCTCCCAAGGCGGCAATATGCATTCCCGGGAAGCTGCATTTCTCACAAATCTGTAACAGTAGTATATTATTTCACGCGATGTAAACCAATCGATTGAACTACGATGCCCACTTCGTATATCTCTTCTTGTCCTCAAGGAAACTGCAAAGGAAAGCCCTGGAAATGTCTTTTTTTAAACCATGTTCAATAGTTTTGTATATATTTATTAGTTGAAAAGTAAGATGTGGCAGTGGTAGATAATAGCTTTTTTTTTTTATCTCTCCTGGAAAATAGTCATATTCCCAGAATATTTATTTGCTGAAGCGAGTGTGTATGTGCAAGCACTAATTTTACAGACAATATTTTACTAAGGATTTTCCTTTCCTTTAGCTGGTGGTAAATGGAGAAATTCAGTTTAATTGTGCGTAGAAGTTTGTTTGGTCTGAATTGCGATGCATAGCCTATTTGCCCCTGTCAAAATATTAAGAATTAACTTTATTTTCTAACTATCTAATTGTGTTTACAACCGTAAACAGTAACAATGCAATCGTGTTTGTCATTGTGCTTCTGTANGGTGGTAAATGGAGAAATTCAGTTTAATTGTGCGTAGAAGTTTGTTTGGTCTGAATTGCGATGCATAGCCTATTTGTCCCTGTCAAAATATTAAGAATTAACTTCATTTTCTAACTATCTAATTGTGTTTACAACCGTAAACAGTAACAATGCAATCGTGTTTGTCATTGTGCTTCTGTANCATTTTCTAACTATCTAATTGTGTTTACAACCGTAAACAGTAACAATGCAATCGTGTTTGTCATTGTGCTTCTGTAAACATTCTTATTTTGGTAAAATAAATGTGTGGATTTAAGGGATGTAAACAAGTATAACTGTTACTAAAAATTCTTGTTCGATTTTGTCACATTTGAAATTGATAACAAAGAATTAAAAGTGTTTATTAATCCATTTTTATGATGGAATATTAAAAATATTGCGGGCATATTTGGTTAAATTTCCACACTATTGCAAAGAAAAATATTGATTACTTACGTAATTTTTAACACAGAGTAAATAAATATATTTTACACAATTTTATTTGATGAAAATTGCTATATACATTTATTTGCGTATAAAACGGAGAAATCCTGTACACATCCAAAACCTGCGCTATTGCGGCGAAAATTTTTACTTGCCTAAATAATAGTATTGAGTTCCCAACCTGAGTAACAAACCCTTTACAGTTAAGCGAGGACTTTTAAAACCTGCCACTTATGGGCCCTAAAGTGAACCATTTTACGTAATAAGACAAAACCGTAATTCTGTTGTTCATATTTGGCCTACAATATTTTCACTGGCGCAATTTTAGATGAGTAAGTGTTAAAATGGTTGCAATACTGTATTAGTTTCTTTCAGGGCCGTCGAGATGCTTCTCAGGTTGGGGCAAACTATAGTATCTGTACCCCCTCCCCATCCGAAAAAAATCCAACAGTTTTCACCAATGTAAAACTATCATTAAAATATGCAATATGTATAACAGTTATTGGCACCAGTAGTGTAAAGATATTGTTAGATTTTTTTCTACCTTACGAGCCCCAAAAAAACTAAATGTGGGGTCCGCACTTAGTTTACAGTAAATCCATCGTTTTTACATTTTCAAGCAAACGTTCACAACATAAATCATACCAAACAAGTCACGCAAGAGAAGCTAATAAAATTGGTTTCCAAGCAATATATCTAGCGTGTTCTAAGTGGTTGCCTTTTCCCGTCATGTATCGATCGGACGCCTGGTTCCGTGCCTGCAATCCCGGATTCCTTCTCCACTCGTTTCTCTTCTCGCGTCCTTCTCCCTCGTGAGAAAGTGATGCGGCGTGCTCTGCAGGGGAGCGCGCGAACTATCTGGTTGCCGGAGCTTCATTTCCAAAGGGGGTTGCAGGGACAGGCGGCGACATCTATGCCCGCTTCCCGGAACCAAAATGTCCCGCATCCTCCCCCTTTTTTCGCACCACCTTTCTAACACTTCTTTCAATTTGGCGCTCAGCTTCGAAATCTCAACAGATCGTCTTCACGCATCGCAGTTGGTTTACACGGAAAGTATGTCTACGTAACGAACGTTTATAAAACGCAGTCGATTCATTTATCGAATCTCGCCTCAAGGCATCTNACGGAAAGTATGTCTACGTAACGAACGTTTATAAAACGCAGTCGATTCATTTATCGAATCTCGCCTCAAGGCATCTAGAATAAAGTTATTAAAAATATGCATTAAAGGAAAAAAAGTTACGTGTTTCCACTTCGTGTTTACATAGGAGTCGGCGTTATTTCAAAATTTAAATGTTGGCTTAGTTTTACTCGGCACCGAAATTTTGCGGTTAACATTGTATAGCAATATAATTTCAATAAANACGTGTTTCCACTTCGTGTTTACATAGGAGTCGGCGTTATTTCAAAATTTAAATGTTGGCTTAGTTTTACTCGGCACCGAAATTTTGCGGTTAACATTGTATAGCAATATAATTTCAATAAAACATTTATACGCACGCTGAACACGGTTATGCTGATTTATTAAATTATTTTACTGCATCTCGATATAATAAGTAAGGCTTGCATATTCAGCCTAAATTTTTATTTTGCCCCAAAAGATTATTGTAATTCCTATAGAGCGACAGAGCATTTTTTTTTAAATTATACGTAACTGATAACTATGAATTAAAACCACTCAGTGGTAAAACATAGTAAATTTATAGTAAATATTTACACAAGATCTTGTATTTATCAGCTTTAAAATTAATTTTGGCTAAGTATTTCATTAACTTATATGCTAGAAAATGAGACGGCACACACTTACTGTGAAATTTCTATCAAATAGTTGAAATTATGCTTGGCCTTTAACATTCGTCGGCTAATAATTCTACGTGGAATATAAATGCACATTTATTAACATTTTTGTTGACAGCTCTAGTTAATCATACTTGAGGTATTTATGAACTTATAATCGCAAAGAAGTTCACTTAATAGGAATAAAATTCAACAGGGGCATTTTTATTTTCTACTTTTTAACGATGAGATTTTAACGATCGTCTCACGTGACTTGAAGTAACTTAAGGAATTAGTTTTACAGTGTGAAATATAGATAGTAAAATTGTTTATGCCACAAAATTAAAAGAGAAATCAATGTTTTTCGTAACATCTTACATGTTACGTTTTTAAGAAAAAGGCTTTAAACATTCATAGCCACGAAACGTAAATTCCAAAAGAATGGTTCACAGACACAGAAAAAAAAAAAAAAATCTTACTAAGTTGCCTACAATTACGCTACAAGTAAACTTTGTAAAATTGTATATCAAAACAATAATCACTTGTTGATATATTTAAAGTGTGCACTTTTTATAATGGCAATATTCGTTAGTAAAACTTTCACTCATTCACTTGTAACGCCATTAAACGTCCTAGAGTAAATTTAAACGCTGTTAAAAGTCATTTCAAACCAGGTCAAAATTAAATTTGCCTTGTATTCAACTTCTAATGATAGATTGAGTCCGTAGTTAGATTCACCTATCATTAGAAACTCCTGTACTGGATATAAACAGGACTACAAGCTGTTAATTTAATTGCAGTATAAATGCCGACATTTTTTTGTTTTGTAAAAACGGAACCAATGCGCAAAATAAAAAGTATTCTTTTTTTTTGAATTCACCAAATGTCTGCGTTTTGACAAACTTGTATCCAGCTTCATTCACACAGATATTTTACTTTCTCGTAAGACTTGACTCAGTCTAAGACCTTTATTAAAATCATAGTTGACGATTTTCAAAAAGAAGTGTTCCTTTTTTGTAGACCAATATTGTCGCCTTCGCTTATTTTAAGTTATTTACAGTTGCGTTACTCTTGATGATGACTCGTGTGATACATTGATTATCTGTGCTCTACTTTCAAGTATAAAAATTAAGTGCTGGCATTTCTATATTACATACTACACTGAAGAGCCAAAAAAACTGGTACATCTGCCTAATATCGTGCCGCAAGATGACTTGGCATGGACTCGACTAATGACTGAAGGTATGCAGGAGGTTCACACCNACGGAAAGTATGTCTACGTAACGAACGTTTATAAAACGCAGTCGATTCATTTATCGAATCTCGCCTCAAGGCATCTCGAATAAAGTTATTAAAAATGTGCATTAAAGGAAAAAAGAAACGTGTTTCCACTTCGTGTTTACATAGGAGTCGGCGTTATTTCAAAATTTAAATGTTGGCTTAGTTTTACTCGGCACCGAAATTTTGCGGTTAACATTGTATAGCAATATAATTTCAATAAAACATTTATACGCACGCTGAACACGGTTATGCTGATTTATTAAATTATTTTACTGCATCTCGATATAATAAGTAAGGCTTGCATATTCAGCCTAAATTTTTATTTTGCCCCAAAAGATTATTGTAATTCCTATAGAGCGACAGAGCATTTTTTTTTAAATTATACGTAACTGATAACTATGAATTAAAACCACTCAGTGGTAAAACATAGTAAATTTATAGTAAATATTTACACAAGATCTTGTATTTATCAGCTTTAAAATTAATTTTGGCTAAGTATTTCATTAACTTATATGCTAGAAAATGAGACGGCATACACTTACTGTGAAATTTCTATCAAATAGTTGAAATTATGCTTGGCCTTTAACATTCGTCGGCTAATAATTCTACATGGAATATAAATGCACATTTATTAACATTTTTGTTGACAGCTCTAGTTAATCCTACTTGAGGTATTTATGAACATATAATCGCAAAGAAGTTCACTTAATAGGAATAAAATTCAACAGGGGCAATTTTATTTTCTACTTTTTAACGATGAGATTTTAACGATCGTCTCACGTGACTTGAAGTAACTTAAGGAATTAGTTTTACAGTGTGAAATATAGATAGTAAAATTGTTTATGCCACAAAATTAAAAGAGAAATCAATGTTTTTCGTACCATCTTACATGTTACGTTTTTAAGAAAAATGCTTTAAACATTCATAGCCACGAAACGTAAATTCCAAAAGAATGGTTCACAGACACACACAAAAAAAAAATCTTACTAACTTGCCTACAATTACGCTACAAGTAAACTTTGTAAAATTGTATATCAAAACAATAATCACTTGTTGATATATTTAAAGTGTGCACTTTTTATAATGGCAATATTCGTTAGTAAAACTTTCACTCATTCACTTGTAACGCCATTAAACGTCCTAGAGTAAATTTAAACGCTGTTAAAAGTCATTTCAAACCAGGTCAAAATTAAATTTGCCTTGTATTCAACTTCTAATGATAGATTGAGTCCGTAGTTAGATTCACCTATCATTAGAAACTCCTGTACTGGATATAAACAGGACTACAAGCTGTTAATTTAATTGCAGTATAAATGCCGACATTTTTTTGTTTTGTAAAAACGGAACCAATGCGCAAAATAAAAAGTATTCTTTTTTTGTGAATTCACCAAATGTCTGCGTTTTGACAAACTTGTATCCAGCTTCATTCACACAGATATTTTACTTTCTCGTAAGACTTGACTCAGTCTAAGACCTTTATTAAAATCATAGTTGACGATTTTCGAAAAGAAGTGTTCCTTTTTTGTAGACCAATATTGTCGCCTTCGCTTATTTTAAGTTATTTACAGTTGCGTTACTCTTGATGATGACTCGTGTGATACATTGATTATCTGTGCTCTACTTTCAAGTATAAAAATTAAGTGCTGGCATTTCTATAGTACATACTACACTGAAGAGCCAAAAAAACTGGTACACCTGCCTAATATCGTGCCGCAAGATGACTTGGCATGGACTCGACTAATGACTGAAGGTATGCAGGAGGTTCACACCATGAATCCTGCAGGACAATCCACAAATCCAATCTGCGCATATTTGAGAAAGGGTTGCACGTCTGTCACGTTTTATGATTCTCGTCAGTCGTCGATTGTCTCGTTCTTTCACGATCTTTTTCCGGCCGCAGCGATGTCGAAGATGTGATGTTTTACCGGATTCCCGATATTCACGGCACACACTATAAATGGTCGTACGTGAACATCGAAATGTTATCGCTACCTCGAAGATGCTATGTCCCATCTCTCGTGCGCCGACTGTAACACCACGTTCAAACTCACTTAAATATTGATAACCTGCCATTGTAGCAGCAGTAACCGATCTAGCTGCCTACCGCATCGAGTTACTCTGATTGGTTCCATACCTCTGTTATTTGCATACGCACGCCTATACCAGTTTTTTTTTGGCTCTTCGGCGTATATAATATACACAGAGTTGACTAAAGTCATGGGATAGCAATGTGCAAATATATATATGGCAGTAGTATCGCGTACAAAGTGTATAAATGGGCCGTACATTGGTTGGGGTTTCATTTGTAGTCAAGTGATTCATGTGAAAAGGTTTCTGACGTTATTATGGCCGCACGACGGGAATTAACAGACTTTGAACGCGGACTGGTAGTTGGAGCTAGACGCATGGAACATTCCATTTCAAAAATGGTTAGGGAATTCAACATTCCGAGATCCACAGTGTCAAGAGTGTGCCGAGAATATCTAATTTCAGGCATAACCTACCACCATGGACAACGCAGTGGCCGACCGCCTGCACTTAATGACCGAGACCAACGACGTGTGCGCAGAATGGTCAGTGTTGACGGACAGGCAAAACTGCGTGTAATAACCGCAGGAATCAATGTGGGACGTACGACGGACGTGTCCGTTAGGACAGTGCGGCGAACTTTGGCTGTACTGGGCTATGCCAGCAGAAGACCGACTCGAGTGCCTTTACTAACAGCACGAAATCGCCTGCAGCGCCTCTCCTGGACTCATGACCATTACGGTTGGACCTTAGACGACTTGAAAACCGTGGCTTGGTCAGATGAGTCCCTATTTCCGTTGGTAAGAGCAGATGGTAGGGTTCGAGTGTGGCGCAGACCCCACGAATCCATGGACCCAAANGCAGATGGTAGGGTTCGAGTGTGGCGCAGACCCCACGAATCCATGGACCCAAATTGTCAACAAGGATCTGTGCAAGCTGGTGGTGGCTCCATAATGGTGTGGGCTGTTTTTACATGGAATGGACTGGGTCCTCTGGTCCAAATGAACCAATAATTGATTGGAAAGGGTTATGGTCAGCTACTTGGAGACAACTTGCAGCCATTCATGGACTTCATGTACCCAAACAACGATGGAATTTTTATGGATGACAATGCGCCATGTCACCGTGCCACATCTGTTCGCGATTGGTTTGAAGAACATTCTGGACAATTCCAGCGAATGATTTGGCCACCAAGACCGCCCGACATGAATCCCATCGAACATTTATCGGACATAATCGAGAAGTCAGATCGTGCACAAACTCCTGCACCGGCAACACTTTCGCAATTATGGACGTCAGCATGGCTCAATATTTCTGTCGGGGACTTCCAACGACATGTTGAGTCCATGCCACGTCGACTTGCTGCACTTCGCCGGGCAAAAGGAGGTCCGACACGATATTAGGAGGTAGGTATCACATGACTTTTGTCGTCTCAGTGTATGTATTTCCTTAGTTTGCTACCAATCCTCAAAATAGGACAGTTTTTAAAAAATAATAAGAAATTTAATTTTTATTGCTTTTTATAATATTTCAAAACTTTAATTTAAAAAAATTTCCGTATATTTGTAGTTTCCAATATAAAAGTTAAATTTAATATAATTATAATAAATAAACAAAAATAAGAATGTAACTCTTACAGTTATTTACTCATATATTTTGGAATTTCTAAGGAAACAGAAATAATTCGCAATCTTAAAAGGTCCTTAAATTTGTATTTTTTTTATGACGTTACATTTTAAAAATTTTGAACATGCATACCATATCTACACGCAAATGCCGCATGCTGTGAATATAAAACTGTCGTCAGTTGTGTTGAAATACGGACGAGAGTTAAAATGCAGGCGACCACGGTTAAATTACGTCATTTAAAAGTACATTTATTCTCCTTTGAATATCCACGTTTACAGATATTCTTAGCCGGTTCCCGTGGCGTATATTTTGTTCTACTGACTGTAAACGATGTTAGAATGTTCTGGTAAATGTACCATGGTAGCAGTTGTGATAGGCAAAGGGGCTAAAGGTGTCCGACCAAATACCTTGTCGCATTTCAAACCGGATATTCCAGACGTTTAGGCTGCGTTGGGATGAGTGTTAAAAGTGTCACGTTTGAATTTCAACACGTTGTTCAAAACTAATAACTTCAAGTAAACAACGTAAAATTTCATATTCTTATTTTCTTCTCTTCCAGCCACCGTTTTATAAAATCTAATGTAAGCTGAAACGAACATCTTAGCATTTTTGTTTTTACGAAACTACGCTGTTTACAGTTTTGCGAATGGGACATGGCAGTAAACAAATATAGAAGTCAATCGTGTATGATTTTTTTTTATGTGAGATGGTACGGCGTGTGTTTTGAGAGAGAAGAAACAGCTTACGAAGTCCTTCAGATATTAAATCTCGAAGAAAAAAACAAGTAAACGGCAAGTCTTGTGGCTTAAATTCTCGAATATATTTAACGTATAGCTTACTTTCCTAATTAAAATTATTTTTCTGCCCGCCCTGACATAATTTGAAACAAAATTTTCTTTTAACTTTTTCGGAAACAAATATTCTGAACGTAATTTCCGAATGAAGCATTTATCTATCTTTGAATTATTCACTCTCCGACAACTCTAAACAACGGAACCGAAAATAAAACTCTTTTTTTAAAATATTGTTTAACAAACTGGCTTATGTTAATTTATTAACAATCTTTCTAACATGGAATCGCAAACTTTTAGAAACACCTTTTCAAAATAATCATTCTTTACATGGAGGTGAGAATAATTTGCAATTTTTTAATTTAGAAAAAAATACTCCAAAAATAGTATTTTTGTGTGCGCTAACTCGAGATATGCTTAAACCTTTGTTTTTAATTACTCAAACGCGTTTTTCAGCCGAAATGTTTTTGTTAATAATTCGTGAAGACGTAAACACGTTNAATACTCCAAAAATAGTATTTTTGTGTGCGCTAACTCGAGATATGCTTAAAACTTTGTTTTTAATTACTCAAACGCGTTTTTCAGCCGAAATGTTTTTGTTAATAATTCGTGAAGACGTAAACACGTNCCTTTGTTTTTAATTACTCAAACGCGTTTTTCAGCCGAAATGTTTTTGTTAATAATTCGTGAAGACGTAAACACGTTTTTAATGCTGTTTGTGGTGCACCATGTAAGTATTCCCACTTTGTACTGGAAGATATTTAAAGACGGTTGCAAACTATATGCAGTATATTACTTCATACAAGCCAGTGCGTTAAGGATTTGTGTTGATTATTGGTGTTTGACATATAGGGCCTAACGTTGTTAAACGTCCACTGGAATGTTTGTTACCACGGATTGAAATGAAGTAATGTGAAAGAAGAAATCTGTGTAATTTGTTTTGTTGCGGGTAATGTACATTTACAAGTGTTTAATATTCCTTACGTCGAGTTTATTCATGTTCACACATGAAGCCGTTGTAAAATGGTTTTTTTACTATGAACAAATGTTTGCAAGCAGCAAAATTTTGTGACGGACATAATTTCAAATGAATGCAAGGTTAAGAAACAGCCGCTTTTTTTGGAGGAAAAAAAAACTACGAAATTCAACTGGAAATTTTTATCACACCGGGTGAAGTAACTGATTTTATTTAGCTTTGTTCACATCAAATTATGACTTGGCCTAAGTGATGTACAGTTTAAAGACTATAAATACTAAATCAGGCGATGGGAATCTAAAGGAAACGTCTTTATTACAGTCGAAGTCGGTCAGTGGACTTGAAGCTCCTTATTTCATCATCCAAAGGGGGCATAAGAAAAATAACATTAAATTCGACGACATTGGACCACGTACCTCCAAGCAGATTAATAAATACTGTGTTGCTTCCTAATTTTCATGCAATCAATTATCAGAGTGGTTTATACATTCTCTTATAACACGCCGTTACATAACTTATTCTTATTNTAATTTTCATGCAATCAATTATCAGAGTGGTTTATACATTCTCTTATAACACGCCGTTACATAACTTATTCTTATTGTTTACTTGATTTGCTGTAAATTGCACGTAGCACTGTATCTCTAGAATTAAGTATCATCCGAACACTTTTGCAGAAATCTGATAGGCTTACGGATGAGGATGTTAAATTTAATAATTTCACTTCCTCTCTGCGAAGATACTGCACAAAACTTATGTNGATAGGCTTACGGATGAGGATGTTAAATTTAATAATTTCACTTCCTCTCTGCGAAGATACTGCACAAAACTTATGTTAACCAAAATGTGTGGATATTTGAAAGGATAAGAAGAATTTCAAGTGAAAAATAGAATGTTATTTCTCGAGGAACAAAACCACATGATACTCGTGTAGGTTTACAGCAGTCATTTCAACCAAAGGTTGCCCATTTCCATGGTGTTGCGTTGTTTCTTAGTGTTTTATGATAATAAGGAAATGAAAAGCCACCGCAGGATTCCTGCCTTGGGCGTCCAAACGATTGTCGCTGGTCATCAGTTCTCTTCAGGAGTGAGTGTCTCTTACTCGCATTCTTCGGGAAGTCCTGGTTTCTGTTCCGCCCCGGAAGGGGCCACGGCGGTGTCGTGGTCAGACTACTCGCCTCTACCAAGGCGAACCGGGTTCAACCCCCGGCCGGGTCACTCTGCCAGATTTTCGCAAGTGGGTATCGCGGTGGACGATGACGATGGTCGGCGGATTTCCTCGGAGATCTGCCGTTTCCCTTGCACACGCATTTCGGCGCTTCTCCATTATCACCTCTTTTCACCCACATTGGCTCTCAATACCTCGTTGTTAAGAGCCACCCAAATTTGTCCACTCAACTCAAGACCTTGATGTTAAGAGCCGCTCAAGTNCTCAATACCTCGTTGTT
Organism: Clitarchus hookeri; assembly: GCA_002778355.1. Taxonomy (NCBI): domain Eukaryota; kingdom Metazoa; phylum Arthropoda; class Insecta; order Phasmatodea; family Phasmatidae; genus Clitarchus; species Clitarchus hookeri. The sequence continues at coordinate 218,873 of NQII01003413.1, read as the reverse complement.
AAGAGCCACCCAAATTTGTCCACTCAACTCAAGACCTTGATGTTAAGAGCCGCTCAAGTCTCTCCACTCTATTCCGCACAGATGCAATAGGGGTTGTTTACAACAAGTGGTTTTCCGTTCCCTCCTCAGCTTCAAGCGATAGTACTCTCTTAACAATTTCCGTGTAGTCACGGAAATGTTAACAGAAATGTATTATTAATGTATAGAGATCCGATCGGGAATGAAAAGCGGAAACGAGCTCCCTACTTAAAAAAAAAAAACACATACCATCTTCGTTTTCCCTATATCTGCGGTTTTCGGAAAACGAATAATGCCTAGATACACGAAGAGTCCTCCGCAGCTGCAAACAAAAAATTGTCGTTCCTACAACAATCATCATTCTTGCCACCTGAAGAAATTTTTTCAACGTTAAACAGCAGCACAAGTCACCTGTAAATATAAACAACACTTCTAACACTCTAATGTTACCATAGAAAATCTAAAAGTCGCTTGAAATACTTCACAGTATTCCAAGTAGACTAAGTTACAAGAGTGTGATTGGCGAGTAAGAGTCACAGTTTGACATCAATAACGAAAATTAACTCCTCTCGCTTTGTCGAGACGTTGAAATCGTTGAACATCAGTAACACGATACTCGTGCAGTTTGGCTGGGGGGTTTTTTTTTGGCAGCGTATTGGCATGCGCTTGCGGAAACTATCACTTCCTGCGACAGTCTACGTAACGACTTCATTGGTAAGGCCAGCCAGCAATATCTGTTGCTCACTTCCTGCACCGTNCTTCCTGCGACAGTCTACGTAACGACTTCATTGGTAAGGCCAGCCAGCAATATCTGTTGCTCACTTCCTGCACCGTTGCGTCTGGCAGTTTTTGGGGTCTTTCTTGATGCACATACAACAGTTTTCCCTTTGATTCTCCAAATATTGGATGGACGACATTGCAGGCGGTTTTCAGCCCCCCCAACTTTTCTACTCCGTTTTCCAGCACCCGTGGACGATATGAACACACGCTTCTCCATTAATCACCGACTGACACTGTAGGCCTACCCGAACAAACGCGAACCACTGCCAGATGCATTACAACTGCAGGGGCAAGAACTTTGACTGTAGCATGCGTCCGTACGGGTGACATTTTGCGGCCAAATTTTCCAGACGCTCTCTCGTGCCCACAGCAGGACAAGAGAGACCTCGACACAACCTCCAATGACACCACTGTGCTTCTCATACACCAAGGTAATTCTATATCACATTTCATTACTTTATTACCAATAGTTCAATTTCTACGAGCGAATATCAGAGACCNCACCAAGGTAATTCTATATCACATTTCATTACTTTATTACCAATAGTTCAATTTCTACGAGCGAATATCAGAGACCAAGAGAGAGAGAGAGAGAGAGAGAGAGAGAGAGTGTAACATCTTGTATTCACACTGACGTTAGTTAGCTGTAAGAATTCCAGAGGGATATGCTATAACAAGCGGCACACGTTTATCGCGAAAAGGTTTCACGACTAGCTGAACTCCAAAACACTTTAGTTCGGATCCTTTTTCGTGAGTGAATTATTTTTCTCACGCGCCTTAGATGACTGCCAACGAATCGAGGACTTTCAATATCGGGGTAACTTAATTCTGAATGGCCCATTCAAGTAAGAACATGTCTTTCGCAAAGACACGTGGCCAATAACCAAAGCCAACCATGTGTTCATACAGGTTATTGAAGTTTAACTTGTGCGTAAATCTTATCTAAAAAATTATATGGCCCTAGGTATTACCATTTCGATGTCAGCCACCTATTATGCTGCTAAGGAGCTTCACAATTATTAAAAGTACCGCCCTAATTTGGTATTTAACCAAGTTACAATTAATGACATGTCACGAAGCTATTATATATCATATATAATTATATATACAGGCTGATTCTAAAATCATGGGACAAACATCGAGGGGCGGTAGAGCTCACTAAAACAAACCATTATTGTATAGGAATATATGGACGGAAGTAACGCGTTGAGGCACAAATAAAAAAAAACATAACACATTAACGGAAACATAAAGTGTTTTATTTAGCAGCATACTTAACGAGTGATTCCGTACAGAAAATGTTAAAACAGTTGCTGCAAATGCATCCACCAACAGTCACGCATACTTGGCGACCTCTACATGTGGCGTGATTGGCTGAAAATGGTGGCGTGCGTGAAATACCTGGCGTATTTGAATCTGTTCGCCAATCACTCCACCGACGCTACCAAGCTTGCATTACTGTCGGTGGTAGCAAATTTTGAGCAATTATTATAAGCATTGCTGTAAAAAGCCATTTAGCTGCGACGTTGTAAATAAACAATGTGTTCCATTTCATGTGTTATTTTTGTGTTTGTGCCTCAACGCGTCACTCCCGCCCATATATTCCTTTACAATAATAGTTTGTTTTAGTGAGCTCTACCACCCCTCAATGTTTGTCCCATGATTTTAGAATCACCCTGTGTATAATGATATATATATATATAATTGGGTAAATGGTAAGCTGGCGCTTGCTCACAGCTGTAGGTAAATTCTCGGCGCACGCGGGTGGAGTCAGTAACAACCGTACAGCCTGGGGAAACTGAATACATTCCGACCACTCACAAGCGAGCAGCCAGGGACTCATTGCACGCCTCCTGTGACGTCAGCCGCTGAGCTACGTTGTGATGGTAGAAGTGCAAACACTAGCAAGCAACAGCGTACAGCACAGAGCCAACGCCAACTCACCTTGCAACAGCTCACCTCACGACACTGAGTTTGGCTCTTGAACTGGTTTCAGCGGCTTCCACAGTGTCCCGAATCTAGTTTCTGTGGCAGTGGCGCTTTGCGAATCGCGGACACAGTCGTTTCATTCACGGCGATTGCAGACCGCAGCGGATGGAGACCTTAATTATTGGCGCCCCACTTGCGCGAAGTTAACTCGGATGCGATAATATAATTTTTCCGGAATTCGCCACCCGTGTAGTACTTGTTAAATTGAATAATAATGGCGTGTGGGGAGTGCACCCAGGGCAAGGCAACACCCTCCGAGTGACGGTCTTTCCAGCTGGGACCCGTAGGTCTCCGTCATCCCCGAGCATGACAGAAATGAGACCCTAGAATGGAGCGGCGCTGGAATGCAAGGGCGAGGGAAACGGGAGTACCCCAAGAAAACTCTGCGGCAAGCGGCATCGTCCAGCACGATTCCCACATGCGAGAATCCGGGAGTGAAACCGCCGGGGATCGAACCCGGATCGCCGTGGTGGGAGGCGAGCGCCCTGGCCACTGCGCCACCACTGCCCCTATTAAATTGAAAAGCCACCTTAGCAGCGATGTCTGAATGCCTCAAAAAGCATTCACAACGTCTTGCCAATCAGAGTGTGATATAATTGGATGTCCAGAAATTACGTTAATTCTTTAGATAACCAGGCTAAACTTGACAGTTCTGTACAGGCGTACTGTCCAGGCGCTGTTATTTGTTCATTGTCCGGCGTCTTCGTGATTGGCACTTTATCTTGTGTTCTACTACGTTGTACGTGCTTCGCTCGATCTCTTCCTACGTGTTATTACTGATTCACAGTGCTGCAGCGTTTCCCAGGAAGAGAGTGGCCCACACTCTAAATCTGAATCAATGAGAATCTCTCTGTTTTAATCAGTTAACAGTACCTGACTGATTCAACAGTCACTTCAGTAAATTTTACTGACGAATCAGTGAAAAAATAACGGCTTCCTTCACTTACTGATTCAGTGAAATTTTCCACTGATTCATCAGTCTTTTTTTTTCACTGTTTCTCAATAGTTTGTTTTTTGACTGATGGATTAGTTAAACAGCGTGTAAAAATGCTCGTCAAACATAATTTGATAATGGCCATTAAACNTGTTTTTTGACTGATGGATTAGTTAAACAGCGTGTAAAAATGCTCGTCAAACATAATTTGATAATGGCCATTAAACATCGTGTATCAAATTGAATATAAAATGTGTTTCGTCTTTCAAAACACCATTTTATGACGTAGTATGAACATTGAGCAATTCATTAAGTATTTGCGTATTTCATTTCCTTTTCATGTAAGCTTCGTAGCGCTCTGTTTGAAGGTCTAAGCTGCATATTATGTGGTGAATAGATGCACTCATATGTACTATTGGTTTTAACANTAGCGCTCTGTTTGAAGGTCTAAGCTGCATATTATGTGGTGAATAGATGCACTCATATGTACTATTGGTTTTAACAATCTTAATGGCACCAACTAAACAAAAAACGAAAAGTAACGTCATACAATTAAAAACTACGCGCTTTCGATAAAGAGCTGTAAGACATATATTTTCCTCACGTAAGTCGACTTGTTTTGGCAGCGCAGAAGGTAAGGGTATCGTCCTAAAAGCGGCGTGGAAAGGGTGTGAGAGTCCAATCACGGCCACCTCCGAAGTTTTTTTTTTTTCTTTTTTAAATTACGGTAAATTGCGCAATTTTAATAGCAAACTATCGTAAATATGTTTATTTCTTGTAATTATTTGGTTAAACTCAATAAAAATAATATTTAAATCGCCACAGCAGTTGGCCGTCACTTATTCAACTAGTGAAATTGTTTCACGTTAATAATTCAATCAGTGAAATTTTTTCACTCAAACAATCAGTGGTTTTGCGCTGATTCTAAGTGGAGCCATTTTCACTGATTTGAGTTGCTGCATTTCACTGCGAATCAGTGGTTTCCCACTGATTCGAATTTAGAGTGCAGTCGCAAAAGAAGCAAGGAAGTCAAAGTTTTTAAAGTCTATTCTAACACCGGCTCAACTCGCGAAATTCTAAGTTCTCTTGCAAGGCGTTCCGCTGAGGAACTGNTTTTAAAGTCTATTCTAACACCGGCTCAACTCGCGAAATTCTAAGTTCTCTTGCAAGGCGTTCCGCTGAGGAACTGCTGTATTTTCTATGGATTATCGTTGTAGGCCTTGACAAGAGTAAAATGATTCACTTCTTTTTGGGAGCTTTGTGCCTGTTGCAGACAGAGCAACAATTGAATGTGCTCACCGCTTATGTTGACAGGCAACTTGTGATGATGGGACTACTGAATGTTTTCACCCAAGCGAAGTACGTTGCGAANCCACCGCTTATGTTGACAGGCAACTTGTGATGATGGGACTACTGAATGTTTTCACCCAAGCGAAGTACGTTGCGAATGGTCGTAAAAGTATCGGTTGCCCAGGTACCGAGTTCAAGCACTTCGTCAATGGAAGGCATGCGCACCAACTTCAAGCGCACCCAAGAGAAAGAGATGGAATCGTCTCAAGCACGGAGAACGCGGTAGCCATCTGTCTGTGTGTTCCGTTTGTGCCAAGGTAAAGACTTACAAAAATGTGTCGGCGACCTGCCGAACTGAAATGTGCACGGGCCCAGTCGTGCTGGTACCACGAACGCTACCGTAAACCCAAACCTGCGGATTGAAACTTNAACTGAAATGTGCACGGGCCCAGTCGTGCTGGTACCACGAACGCTACCGTAAACCCAAACCTGCGGATTGAAACTTGATCTGTGTTTGAGATTGCCTGCGACGACGTTGGCAGAACATTTGTGTTGATAGCGGTGATCAGCCACCACGTGCGGGGTTTCTTCATCTCGTACGCGACTGTTGGAAAGGCCGTTGATTTTGAAAGCCCTTTCACCAGTCTTCAAACGCATTCAAGGCAATTTCATACTAATATTCGCATGCAGAGGTGCAGAGACCAGAAATCGATTAAATCCCGTGGCCGGGAATCAGCTTTGTTCACATCACTGCAGCCTTTGAGTATGATTCTGATTAACTCCGCGACGAAGTCGGTTGACGTGCGGTGCTTGAATATGGNAACTGAAATGTGCACGGGCCCAGTCGTGCTGGTACCACGAACGCTACCGTAAACCCAAACCTGCGGATTGAAACTTTAACTGTGTTTGAGATTGCCTGCGATGACGTTGGCAGAACATTTGTGTTGATAGCGGTGATCAGCCACCACGTGCGGGGTTTCTTCATCTCGTACGCGACTGTTGGAAAGGCCGTTGATTTTGAAAGCCCTTTCGCCAGTCTTCAAACGCATTCAAGGCAATTTCATACTAATATTCGCATGCAGAGGTGCAGAGACCAGAAATCGATTAAATCCCGTGGCCGGGAATCAGCTCTGTTCTNTGCAGAGACCAGAAATCGATTAAATCCCGTGGCCGGGAATCAGCTCTGTTCTCATCACTGCAGCCTTTGAGTATGATTCTGATTAACTCCGCGACGAAGTCGGTTGACGTGCGGTGCTTGAATATGGATTGAATTTCTGCTAAATGGTGTCCTAGCTATGTGTTACAAAACATTCTACACATACCTGAATGTTCTGACGATGTAAGGGACGTCTGTGCTTACCATAGCGGTTTTCTGTGTATTCGCTCATCTCGTGGGACCAACTCCCTATTGATGTGAACATTAGGGGGCAAGGTTAGCTTCTGTTTGGATGTCTACTTGCGTACAGACGCTCTGCATTGACTCCAGACTTACGGCACTCACAATGCACACCTGGCATGTCTCTCGTGTCAGGTACAGTGTAATATGTCATCACGTTGACAGACAATGCATAACTCCGAACTGCAGCACATGGCTCCCCCATCACAGAATACACAGATAATCTGAGAATTTTGAAGAGAAACCACCGCTATCATCAGGAACTCCAAACCGGACCGACTCGCTGGTAATTTGGCGAAATGTCGTTCACTTGTCACTACCTGGAGGCGAACTTGGACAACAGTGATTAGTCCAATACGGAAGTTTGACAGCCCGATCATACCCAAGGCGTGCTTCAAATAGAGACTGTGAAAGTTGCCTACACTCAATTGCTGACGACAACAAATATGTATCAACTTTTTAATTTGAATGCGTGTGCCTATCACCCTATAAATAAACTACGTGAATAGATTTGAAATATTTACGTTGGCTTGTGGTTCGTGAATGTATTTGTAACTCTAAATTAAAGAACGTATTGTTTGTCACATGCATATTTTAACTGGCACGCTTCAAAAATCTCCTTAACAAAATAAATAATAACAATTTCGTAATTTCTGTACAGTTATATTACAACTCTAAATATGCTATATTTCAGGAGTAGCAGTGCTGCACAGACATATTTTTTAAATCCAGTATATTGTTATGCTGAATTATCCCAAATAAAAGTTACACAATTAATATGTCAGTTGTAACAATTGTACACATAATAGAGTAATCTATATTGCATATTGTAAAATAATTAACTCAAAAACATGATTTATTCTAGTTGCAAAATTGTTGTACTGAGGTATATATTTCTTGTGTGAATTCGTGTCCAAGATTAGCAGACTTCTGTTAGCGCAGTTGTTCACACACTAGCTTACGTTGCAAGGTCCCTGGTAAGGCATGGATGTCAATTTGTGTTTATCTTCATGAGTGACGCACGAGTCGCCATGTTTATGAAACTGTCACATGTCATTGGGAAGAACCAAGGCAATCAGAATAATTGTGTATACAGAGTCAGAAGAAATATCAAAAAAGTTAGGAAGGCGCTGCTTTTGGACAAAACGGTTCCGATATCAAACCCTGAATAAGGTACAGATGTGTGTGCTGCTTATGGTCGCTAATTATAGCATGCAAATAATCACCGATCAGCCTCCAGGCAAGCTCTAGGACATCAAAACAATGAACTGTTAGTCCCTTTACAACCACGCGTTAATATACGGTGGCTTATGTACAACTNACTCTAGGACATCAAAACAATGAACTGTTAGTCCCTTTACAACCACGCGTTAATATACGGTGGCTTATGTACAACTAAATGAGAGTAACTTCTGTAGGCTTTTCATGGTCAGGGGCCGTGGCATCGCAGCGGCTAGAGCGCTCGCCTCCCCACCAGGGTACCGTGCCGGACGATGTCACTGGCCGGCATGTTCTAGTGGGGATATCAGCTTTCGCCGCCCTTGCATTCCGGCACCGCTCCATACGCACCTCGCTTCACCCTCGTCGACTTTCAAGACTCTTTCTGCTCCTCTCTTCATTTCACTGTTCACGGTTAACTGAGCATTATTGAAGCCCTTGCTTAGGACATGATTTTCTGCCTATGTCGTGTCGCTCCGCCTTATGTAAAATTAACATTGTTATGGACCCGGTGAATTTATTCAAGCGTGAACGCAATATTCTCACAAACTTAAACGTGTTATTTGTATGCTAATACTGATTCTTGCGTGCATAAACATACATTAAATCAAACGATTTAATTGACAACCATTATAAACATCACACTTTTAATAAGATATTATGGCGTGAAACCACTTTTACATCACTTCCAAATTTACTAGGAGAAACGCTGTCAGCTTGCCCGTTATAATTAATGCAGTTTGGAAAAGTCACTTTTTTCTTCAAAAGTTTAATTTCAGAAGTGCTCATTTAACCGCGAAACAGCTATGAAAACGATTCGTACAACCGCGCATGGAGCGAGATTTAACACTTCCGGTTTGGTATAATACAGATGTGCTCTTATACAGTTAGTGGCTCATGTTATTAATTATAGATTAAGCTAATTCAATTTACTTTTGAGCATAGACTCTCTGAACCTTTCGAAAGATCGAAAATTCGTGTACTATTGCCCGGTAACAAATGTAAAGTTNTTTTGAGCATAGACTCTCTGAACCTTTCGAAAGATCGAAAATTCGTGTACTATTGCCCGGTAACAAATGTAAAGTTAAACACAGCAACAAGACGTATTTTACTTGTGCTGCTGTTTGTACTTCTCTAAACAGAAAAATCAGTTTACTTGAAATCCACCTCAGGCCAGACCATTCGCTGACTAATTTATGCAAAGTTTCTTATAATTAGGGGCAGNTAGTTTACTTGAAATCCACCTCAGGCCAGACCATTCGCTGACTAATTTATGCAAAGTTTCTTATAATTAGGGGCAGTGATATTTCGCGAAAAGATTTCGAGACAAGATGCAGTCCAAAGCACTGTAGGGTCGTCCAGCTTCNAGTGATATTTCGCGAAAAGATTTCGAGACAAGATGCAGTCCAAAGCACTGTAGGGTCGTCCAGCTTCTTTGATTGGTCGAAAAATGTTCTGGCCCTTGTTAACCATTTGCGCACGAATCACGAAGGTTCGGTGTCGGAGTTACTTAGTCCTGAGCGGCTTGGTCAAAGACGGACTCGGTACTCCGATTTTTACGCGAAATGTCACTGGCCCTACTTACAATGGTTAAATTTATTGCGGGGTTTTATGGTCTGTATATTCAGATATGAAATCTGTGAAGCGAATCGTAAAAAGGTAATTGATCTGTTTTAATTATTCCAGTGACCCTCAAGCTAACTCTGATGGTCTGAACGTCTGTTGCAGACCTAGTGAAGTATAAATATGAGATTGAGCCTACGGAAGCAAGCGGAGAACAGAGGACTGCTATGGAATGTCGGTGACCTTACTCTGCTGGCTGCACCGAACAAATATATCACTGTAATAAATAAATGTACATTGAGAACTATACATTATTGGTAATTTTAAATTTTGGGTATGCGATTTGAAGGAAAATAAACTACAGTATGTGTAATTTCACTTTAATGTTCTTAGGGTTCCAAGTCTTTGGCAAAAAAAAACAGGAATGTATGGCTTTATAAACATCACGTTGATGTTAAATTACACATTTTGAAGTATGTGTAAAATACCACCCAATTCCCCTACTANGGCTTTATAAACATCACGTTGATGTTAAATTACACATTTTGAAGTATGTGTAAAATACCACCCAATTCCCCTACTAAACATTTAAATTGTGTATATTAAGTGCTGCGGAGTCTTAGTTTTAAGCACTTACTGTCAGCGTAGCTGTACATCTTCCGTGGTTTAGTTTTATATGACCATATATGTGTAAACTTTAATTGCGAAATCCCCCTTACGTAAGAACTGAAGGCAATATCTTNGGCTTTATAAACATCACGTTGATGTTAAATTACACATTTTGAAGTATGTGTAAAATACCACCCAATTCCCCTACTAGACATTTAAATTGTGTATATTAAGTGCTGCGGAGTCTTAGTTTTAAGCACTTACTGTCAGTGCAGCTGTACATCTTCCATGGTGTAGTTTTATATGACCATATATGTGTAAACTTTAATTGCGAAATCCCCCTTACGTAAGAACTGAAGGCAATATCTTNTTAGTTTTATATGACCATATATGTGTAAACTTTAATTGCGAAATCCCCCTTACGTAAGAACTGAAGGCAATATCTTAGGTTTCTCACTGGCCGAAGTATTACCATTTCAGTATTCAAGAAACCACTAAGCAAATAAATTTCATTAAACTGTGTAGAGAGTTAACGTGCACCTAAGAAATATTATTCTTTTCCAACTTAGCATTTGGAGTGGGGTAAAAACATAAGATGCTAACGGCGCATAACAAACTTTCTTGCAGATAGGATTACGCATAAGTTCAGTTTATTTAATTTGCATACCCGCACCTCAGGCACAAATAAAGAAAACATGTCTAAAAAAGTAACAAAATTAATGTTGATAGCTTTTCATAAAAAATAATGCGATAAGAAAATATCTATAACTTGTTCGTGGATATGAGATTTCAGTAACGAGACTACCGCATAACAAATATAATGAACGACGTGAGACTCGAAAGGATAAACTCGAATACAGAACGAACTACAATATAAAGTTAATTTTCCTGCGATCTTGTTTTCGTGTCTCAGTGGTATGCTTCAGATGACATTACATAAGATTAAACGTAAAGTTATAACTTAAAAATGTTGATATTTCACTTGTAGCTAACTGAGTAAATAATCAGATGTGATAGTTTTAAGAGACGACATTTGACATACTTGGCAGAATATAATTGGTAAAATAAGCAATTTGGAGCATTTCTAACCCTTTGACTTAAGAGGAAATGTTATACGCACATGTATGAGTGATTAAAGCCTGTGTACAAGGCAATGTNTTTCTAACCCTTTGACTTAAGAGGAAATGTTATACGCACATGTATGAGTGATTAAAGCCTGTGTACAAGGCAATGTCTAATGCTATAATGCAGCCAGTCCTATTGTAACTGTTCTCTGCTGGCGAGTTACACTGAACAAGTTGCAGTAGAGATTTATGGTAACCACATTTTCGTCATCATTGACAATAAACGTGACTGAGCACACTTCGTTGTCCTCACTCAGTACAGTGTAACGTTAGTTAGCATGTTCAACTCACTTGAAAAGTGTGCATGTTGTGCAGTGGCACACATTCCCGCAAGGTAAAGTAGAATAATTTAGACAAGACGGCCAAAGGGGATCGGGGAGTAGGCGCCAGGCGCAGACCGGACACCATGTTGTGACGTCATCCGACCGCCATATTGGACGTAGATGACCATTGACCTTGATCTTGACCTTAAATGACATTGAACCCACAAAAATGAAAAAAATTAGATATGAAAGTAAATAATTTTTTAAAGATGTAAATGTAATAGGTCCATGTTTTGATGCCAGGTGGACCAATATTCATATCGTCAGCCATGTTAGATGTTGATGACCTTGAAATTAATCTCAGTGACATTTGACCTTGAACCATAAAATCCAAAATACCCAAATAAACATTTTAATTTAAAAATTATAAAATTGAAATTTTAACAGTTTCGGTTTAGAGGGGACGAGGGACTGGGACCGACCAGCCACCATGTTATGTCACCCAACCACCATCTTGGACCCACCAGGTGACCTTTACCTTAATGACTTTGGGCCTGTAACAGTGACCATTAATGACCTCGAAAACAAAAAATCGAAACAAATTAAAACATTGAGTACATTTATAAAAGTCCGTGAGCACATTAAATTACTGACTACTATCGCCATCTTATATTAAGGTCGCCTTGATCTTAACCCCTTTAACCTTAAACCCAAAAATTTGTCAAAAATCACAAAAATTTATGAATTTATAAAAATACAATAATAATATCAGATTTTTTTTTTTTATAATTTACATTACCGGAGGTTACCCACAGTACCACGTCCAGCAGACGACTGACACCCCTCCAACTAACTAATCACATTGTATGAACATTGCCCTTCCCAACCCATTCTCTTGGCTCATTCTGACGAATGCATTCCACCCATCATATTGGTTCTTTAGTTTGTCATTTGTTTACATTTCCAACACCTAGGTGGCACTGATGACTCCGATTAACATGTTATATCTGGATAACCTTCACCTTCACCTTGACCTCACATCTGCGACCTTGATATCGTGTCCATGATCTTGGATAACCTTGCATCCAAAAATAAATTCTAAAAACTTTTATAACATCCAAATAATTCCATAAAAATATTAAAAAATTGATGAAATACTAGTTTTTTTTAATCAATCTTTTGAACAATCTCGCAATCTTGCCATCAATCTGCAACGCACGCATCACAATCTTTCAATCTTCCCATCAATCCTTCCATCAATCCTTCGCAATATTTCCATCAATCTTTCCATCAATCTTTCACAATCTTTCCATCAATCGTTTACAGTCTTTCCATCAGTCCTTCGATTGATCCTTCTATCAATATTTAGGTTTTTTTCCCTAACCATATGTATAGAAATTACATTCGTTCGCCAATTGTGTCCAAATTTGTACATGTCGGCAGAATTAATGTTTTGTATGCAGTCAATTATCCATGAATTTTTATACTATAGTCTTTATTATCATTCTATATGCAGGTCTTGCCATTAATAGATGAGTGCTCATAGCACCACTTTAAAGTTGTGAGGGATAAAAAAATACGACACACATAAATAAAGGAAAAAATTGTTACAAAATTTTTTTTTAAATTTTGTAATTACAATTTCAGAAGAAAGCAATTCATTACACCATGCGATATATACCCGTTCCTTCAGTTTACTAATGATTGAAGATACACTGGAAAGCCAAAAAAACTGGTATAGTCGTGCGTATGCAAATAACAGAGCTACGGAACCAATCAGAGTAACGCGATGCGGTCGGCAGAGCCTACATAAGACAACAAGCGTCTGGCAAAGTTGCTAGATCAGTTACTGCTGCTACAATAGTAGGTTATCAAGATTTCAGTAAGTTTGAACGTGGTGTTATAGTCAGCGCACGATAGATGGGACATAGCATCTCCGCGGTAGCGATAACATTAGGATGTTCGCGTACGATCATTTCACGAGTGTACTGTGAATATCGGGAATCCGGTAAATCATCACATCTTCGACATCGCTGCGGCCGGAAAAAGATCCGAAATAACGGGACAAACGACGACTTACGAGAATCATNACATCGCTGCGGCCGGAAAAAGATCCGAAATAACGGGACAAACGACGACTTACGAGAATCATTAAACGTGACAGACTTGCAAACCTTTCTCAAATTGGCGCAGATTTCAATGCTGGGGCATCAACAAGTGCCAGCGTGCGAACTATTCAACGGACCATCATTGATATGGGCTTTCGGAGCCGAAGGCCCAGTCGTGTACCGTTGTTGACTGCACGACACAAAGCTTTAGGCCTCGCCTGGGTCCGCCAACAGCGCCATTGGACTGTTGATGACTTGAAACACATTGCCTGGTCTGACGAGTCTCGTTTCCAATTGTATCAGGCGGATGGACGTGTACGGGTATGGAGACANTGGTCTGACGAGTCTCGTTTCCAATTGTATCAGGCGGATGGACGTGTACGGGTATGGAGACATCCTCATGAATCCACGGACCCTACATGTCAACAGGGAACTGTTCTAGCTGGTGGAGGCTCTGTAATGGTATGAGGCATGTGCAGTTGGNTACGGACCCTACATGTCAACAGGGAACTGTTCTAGCTGGTGGAGGCTCTGTAATGGTATGAGGCATGTGCAGTTGGAGTGAAATGGGACCCCTGATACGTCTAGATACGACTCTGACAGGTGAAAGATACTAAAGCATCCTGTCCGATAACCTGCGCCCATTCATGTCCATTGTGCATTCCGACGGACGTGGACAATTCCAGAACGCCAATGCGACACTCCACACGTCGAGAGTTACTACCGAGTGGCTCCAGGAACAGTATTCTGACTTTAGACACTTCCATTGTCCACCTAAATCACCAGACATGAACATTAGTGAGCATATCTGGGATGCCTTGCAACGTGCTATTCAGAAGAGATCCCCACCGCCTCGCACTCCTATGGATTTTTTGACTGCCCTGCCGTATTCATGGTGTGAATTGCCTCCTACATACCTTCAGACATTAGTNGCACTCCTATGGATTTTTTGACTGCCCTGCCGTATTCATGGTGTGAATTGCCTCCTACATACCTTCAGACATTAGTTGAGTCCATGCCACGTCGTCTTGCGGCACTTCTGTGTGCCCGCGGGGGCCCTACACGATATTAGGCAGGTGTACCAGTTTTTTTGGCTATTCAGTGTAGCTCAACAATGCGCGAGAAATACCCACGTTTTTAAAGGTCAATAAAATATCTGAGTCTATCAACAAGTCCATTTGGATCTTCGGGAAATAGGCAGCCAGCATTCTCGGCGTCTTCTGCCTTCTTCGTGTCGCTCATTGCAGCAAATGTGTTGTAGAGGTGTATCAGTGNTAGCCAGCATTCTCGGCGTCTTCTGCCTTCTTCGTGTCGCTCATTGCAGCAAATGTGTTGTAGAGGTGTATCAGTGCATCAAGAAAATCGACATCATCGTCTTCTACATTATCACTGTCTTAATGTTCATTTTCATCTATGCTGTCTTCATGATCGTCTTCACTTCCTGTTTATCCTCATTATTAAATTTGCTTTTATTTGTGGCAGGAGTGTATGCTTATCAGTATTTAGAGCCGACGATAATTTATTTTGAAGTTCGTCGACTTCACGCGAAAGTCTTGCAAGTGTTTATTCTGCGCAAACTGGCTCTACTGAACTCAATCTGTCTTTAGCATTAACTGTATCATCATAATCGCCTGTCTAATAGGTACCCACACGTTCAGCAAGAGGGATTGCCGGCAACACTAGCTGACTCCCAGTAGACGAATCCTTGCAGATCTCGGTATGTTCTTTCAATGTATCGCCTTGCACAAACTGCATAGGACCAATGACGCAATGCTTCATCGCGCGGAAAGGACTCTTTGTTCAGTCCGTTCTCTCATGCCGACGAGCAGTTTGTCCATTGGTGATAACTCGATCACATAATCGGCACTGGCGACAACCAGTTAGCGATGATGNTGCCGACGAGCAGTTTGTCCATTGGTGATAACTCGATCACATAATCGGCACTGGCGACAACCAGTTAGCGATGATGCAGGTCGCGGCTCAATGATCGCTGGGGTCAAAGGCAGGTCTTCGTATTCGCAATTCATTCTCGTGGTATGACGAGAGAGCGCTTCAAAATCGAAGTTCACCTCACGGTGTGAGAACGTCAATTGTCATTTTTCTCTATATAAATGCGGTTACTTTTTTCTACAGTAGAGAGCCTTGCTTATGCCCACAAATGAACTTCCACCATGAAATGTATATGTAAAAAAATATGGGAACACACTGAGAAAACCCACATACCTGTTCACCCCAGAAGAAAACACGCAGATGCCTACGTAACGATATATTTAAATATGCTTGCAGGCATATGTATAAATTATTATAGAGCTTTAAAATAATTTAGTATTCCCATATTTATATATACATAATTATGTATAACATTAATAAAAATTTATTTTATATTTACAAATTTATATGCCTATACATACTTCATTTAAAAAAATTAATTAAAATAATGTTATATTTTTATATCTATGTATACATAATTATCTTTGGGTTTTCTTCCCGAACGAGTATAAGAAATGTTGAAATTTTCAGCAGATGCATGTAAACATGTATTCATGTGTACACACACATATAGTGTATTTCTGTGTATTTATTTATATATTTATTATTATAACTTTTTATTATACATTTGATATTTTTATATATATTTAAATTTATATTACACATTAACTTCACATTAATACATGTATATAGCTAAACGTATATAAAAAATGTCCCAAAATTATGAAGTTCTGCTTGCAGAATGGGTATTATAGGAGAAGACTATAAAAATAAATACATTTATGTACGTTTCAAACTTGATAGTGAGTATAGACTTGCCCAAGGTGAGAGTATCTTAGACAGAGTATAGATGCCACGTCAACGTAGGCGAAACAGTGGCCAGTACGTCTAAGTGGGGACAGCAAACGAGCTAAAAGGCTTATATTTGACGACACACACCGAAAACTGAAATGATCACGGAGGTCTCCATGCATGGCCCGCCAGAACTCCGGTTCTGAATTCCCGTTGACTTCTACGAGTAGGGACACCTCAGTGCGTTGGTGGAATAGAGTACCGCTGAGCCGTTGAGACTGTCGACATCCTTCACTAGCATGTGCGTGACGCATGTCATAAAATACACATCACGTCAAACATATGCTTAAGGGTCAGGAAGTCCCTGCATGTACTTTTAAAAGCCTGTAATTATCAATAACAATAATAATGTATTTAAGAAGGTGGCGAAATTAAGGCGAGCTGGCAGTTTCTGCAATTAAATCACTGTAGTTATATAGACGTACATATACATGCATATATGAAAAAAAAGAAGTAGACTAACAAAGAAATACATTACACAGGATTATTATGTTAATGTAGATATAACAACCAATTCTTATGTATATATTCACTACAAAATTGCATGCACTCATGATGCCGTAAACTTATGAATATTGTTTTACACAGATCGGACAAATGTTATTAACATGTTTGGACATTTCGAGCACTTTTTTTTAGCACCAGTACTTCGATAGTTGCCTCCTTTGATGATGCAGCAGCTATACTCTATCTACTGTAAGAAGCCATCTATCTTCGGCAGGTACTTACTCTCTGTCAAACCCGCAAAACACATGCGTTTATTTACTTTTCTGTCCCCTTTTTATATCTACTGCCCACAGTGGAACCAGTTACATTAATTTGGAATAAACGGCGTGTATCTGCATATATATATATTACAGAGACAGAGAGTTAGCAATAAGTATATATAATGTGTCGGATGCTTTTATTTATTCGCGGAGTTACAGTGGGCTGGATGATATAACTTAAAACAAATATATACATATACAGAGTGTTTCTTAATATGTGGGCAGTAATAGTGGAGTGGCTAATACACCCCAAAACAACACAAACTGTCCCTACGAACTATGTTCAAAAGTCAATCGTATCCGAGTTGCAGACCTTAAACTTTTCGAATTTGGTTTAAGTCATTTGCATTTGTATATACGATTTCGTTTTTTTTTTACTTTTAATAATACCCCACATAATATACTTTCACCATCCACATTTCAAGGATTCCACAGCCCTTAAACTTGACATAGTCCATGGATATCCTACACCAAACTTCTATTTTTCGGTGAGGAACAACTTCTCAGAATTCGTTCTCTTTTACACACACACAAACATATATGTATACATACCCAGTATATAGCTATCATTTACAAAGCGGTTGCTTGATAAAATCATTTATATATGCATGCTCCTCCATATTTTACTTGAAGACATTACATTTGCTGTAGCAATGTTACGAAGCCCGAAATAATTCTAACGAAAATTGTTCTGCCAAGAAGCAGAAAACCAATTTTTTAGTAAGAAGAGGTTAAAAAAAATATAGCAAAGGCTACGCTTTCGGAGGAAAATGTATACGTACGTAAATTCACCATAAAAGAGGTTTACAAACATCGAGAACTGCCCCATGCAGTAGCCATTTCGTAAACAGGAAGTATCCGGACACAATAGATATATACTTTACACTAGTTTTCAACGTTCAAACTTTGTAACTNCGCAAATTCACCATAAAAGAGGTTTACAAACATCGAGAACTGCCCCATGCAGTAGCCATTTCGTAAACAGGAAGTATTCGGACACAATAGATATATACTTTACACTAGTTTTCAACGTTCAAACTTTGTAACATCTTGCAACAAAAACCAATCAACAATTAATTACGAAGTCGTTATCCTATATACTTGTTGACAATCGATCCCTTGTAGTTCACAAACATTGTCCTTGTACATGTGTGTTAAACGTAGTCGAGCTCACATGCATTAAACATAGTTTTAAAAAAAAATTACCCTTACTTTTTCTCATCAGTTACTGACACAGCGTATTTAAGAATACAGAGGTGAAATAGTTGAATTTACTCGCCAGTCAGCAACCTAGCCAATAGTTAACCTTCCGCAGCCTGCAATAGCCAATCATAAACAAAGGCCCATTCCCTGATAAAGGCTGTTCCCGATCAAGTGAGCACTTTTGAAATCAACCTTAGAAAAAAGTCACTGCTCCGCCCTGCATATATTTTAACGGGAGCACTGAGTGACATGCGCCCAGTAAAGTTGGTAACGAATGAGGGAAAGTAGTCCCATATCTTAACGTCGAATAAAAAGTGTTAGGTAACTATTTGTTGTAACTAAAATTATTACTTTCGTTGTCTATTTATTTTTAATGCACCGAAGTGCAAAAATGAGCAGATTTGTAGGATATGTACTTTGCTAATAATTTCACAGTATAACCTGGCCGACGCATGAATAAAGATATGAGGCCCATGGGAGTATTAATTTTACATAAGGCGGAAGAATACACAACGTGCATTCACGTAGATTTTAAGCAGGGCTTTCAAAAGTGCTCATTTTACCGTGACCATCCTATAATCGCGCAGTCAATTAGAGAATGAACCGCAACGCAATTTTGTATCTGTGTAATTATGTACTCTGTGGCAGTGACGTGAAGTTGTTCTGTGTGAATTCTTCTTTATAGTCTCTTCGTGGCTTCTTCACAATTTTTGATTCAAACGTTTAAAAAATCGCACTACGAATTATGTCTTTTTTCCCCGTTTCCTCCACCTTTTCATTCAATCACCGCTTCATACTAGGATCTCATTATAAAGAGCGATGGATACCTATTATGGGTATAGTTTATTCTACTAAAGTTGGGAAGTCCAATGCTTTTACTGTGGCAACTTAATATTTTTCGCCACTAGTTAAGCGCTAGTGTCACATGTGTACCGGATTTTTCTTATTTTCTAAGTTAAAAAATTAAATAATTGCAATAATTATAAATCAAATATTAAATAATTACGCAACTGTGTAAAATATTTGTCTTATATTATTCACGAAGCTAAAAATTTTTTAAATAAAAGTGACCTCTTCGGAACATTGCGCCCCTTGCGGTGAAAATTTTCCCTATGCCAAACTCCCATAAGAAAACTCGTTTTGTTCCTAACATGAGTATAATTAACCTTACCATGTGTTCTCTTTCGGAAGCCCGTCATAGGCTACATATCAGGCAGGCTGTCCAGCTAAGGCCTGATCACAGTTCATAACAATATGTTTTAACGGACACTCAGAATGGCATGCCCCATATTAAGTTGGAAACACTGGAGAAAAAGTAGTTCCATGGTTTAAGGCCGTACTGAGGGTGTANAGGCCGTACTGAGAGTGTGATTTCAAAATATGTAGACACTTAATTTACGTAATTTATTATCCTTTTATTGTATGTAACCCAGTTGAAGAGTTCCAACATTAGTAATATATTTACTTTTATATCAATTTCACATGCGATCTTGATTGGCGCATGAATAAATCGACGGGGCTCAAGGCAGTTTCGATTTTACATATGGCGTAGGGATAAGAAAAATACGCGTAGAGAAGTAGATCGTAAACAAAGCTCCCAAAAGAGCTCAGTTAGTAGTGGAAAACCTATAACACAAATTACCGCAATTAAATTATTAGACTGCTTTATTTAATTTCAAAAACGTACAGGNGTAGTGGAAAACCTATAACACAAATTACCGCAATTAAATTATTAGACTGCTTTATTTAATTTCAAAAACGTACAGGTGCCCGGAAAGGGAAACCGATGTGATTAGAATCTTTATATGTCGGTTAACATACGCGTATGTACTTCGCGTAGCTCTTGTGGTTTACTTGCAGAGTCACTTACTCGTTAGTTCACGCCGCGCGTCTTAACACACACACTGTTGCCAGATCCCCACACGTCTGGCGAGCTGCCCGCCCGGTCGTTTGCGGAAACTTTATGAAGATTTCGCAGCTCTTACGCTGCACGTCCGTCGCTGCGCTGCGCACCTTGGCCTGCCACTCGCGCGCTGGGGGGAAAACTGACGTCTGAATAGGCGGCCCACCAACCGCGCGGCCGGCATCGCAAGCGCGGTTCATCGGCGTCACGGCTTGCATTTTTAAAACTCAGTCTCTCCCGGAGCCGCCGTCGTCGTATCACCCCGCGCCGTGACATCCAGGCACACCTCTACACACACACTTCCGCTGCTCGCGCATGGTACGCCTGCATCTCGTTACCAACACACGCAATTAAGAATCCGAGACACGTTTAATTAAAGGTAGACTTACAATAAAAAAATAAAAATAAAACGTTTACGTAACGAACGTGTACGTATCGGAATGAAAGAAAGTGGAGTGGAAAGATTTGGGCGGCTGTTAACATCGAGGTTGAAATGAGGTGAGCATGTAGCGACGTCGGAATGCAAGGGCGGGGGAAAACGGAATATCCCCGAGAAAACCCACCGACCAGCGGCATCATCCGGCACGATTCCCACATGCGAAAAATCCGGGAATCGAACCCGGTTTGCCTTGGTATGAGGCGCGTGGTCTAACCACTACACCACCGCGGCCCCAATGAAATAATGTATTTTTACGAAACGATTCATGGTCGTCGTATTACGTGTCGTGCAGGGACATTATCAACGTGTAGGAAAGTCGATATTTTTTTTCGTGACTTACGTTACGGCGTTTCAGCCAAAATAATTAAAGGAGAAAAGAGGAAAAAAAAACTTTATTGAATTTAATGGACTATCTCGTTTCTAAAATAAAACTGGTTTTTTTCTTTACTCATTAAAAAAATTAGTCTTAGTTGTACCTAACAATTATTTTTTATATTGTATATTATTATTGTTGCGTTTTACGTTACATTATTGACAAATCCTGAGCAGTATGTACTGAGAGAATAAGGATGGAAATAAAAATAAATTTAAATATATCTCATTTGCCAATAAATCACTACTTCACTAAAATTCAATTTATAGTCGTGTGTGAGAGAGTTGAGTATAAGACCATTGCTTTCACAATGAACCACGCATTTTTGTAAACGTTCTATGCAGACGTTTCTTACGTACACGAAATTGATATAGGGAATCGACCATAATTCGTAAACTGAAGATGAGGTAGACTAAATTTCATCTTCTGTGCAAGTTCCCAACGTTTACTCAACCAAGATTTTTCTTATCCAGTTTGGGAAGCTGAATGCTAATAGTTTGGTAACCAATACCGGATTTTCTCAGTTTTGTTTGTGAACGAATGTTACAATTACGTTTTCCAGTAAACTCTCCCATAAAAATTTTTCGTTTTGCTTATAGAGTAAATATATGGTTGTCTCTCTAACCTTACATCAAGAACTAAAAAAAAAAAAAAAAAAAAAAAAAAACCCCGCACATTTACGTGCTGCAACAACGACGTAAAATTTGTTTATATTTTATTGTAACCTCCATCGGCGTTTTTACGAAAAATAATGACAACTTACGTAACATGAGTATGTAGTAATTGCGTTACATCTCATTCAAAAATAGCTTGCTATCATATCAGATTACTTACTTTAGTAAACAATGTGCCAACTTTACTCGAAGCCATGCGATTTTGACAGTTGTGAAGGAAGAACACACAGATGATCGCTGCATGCGCATTCTACTAAGTATTCACTCTACAGTTTCNAAGCCATGCGATTTTGACAGTTGTGAAGGAAGAACACACAGATGATCGCAGCTAGCACGATCTTGACGCCTGTCATAAACAAAAGGACTTTTGGAATATTTTTTGTAACATGCAGTCTTAATGGTTGAACTTTTTTTCTTTTCTGAAAGGGAGCTTCCTCCTGCACATTTCTTTAGTTGATATCTTGCGCCAAAATAAATAGCGCGACAGAAATGCATCACACTGCAAAATTTGTTTATCACGAAGTTGGCGAGAACTTTTATGCAGGATTGTCCTTTATTCGGTTCTCTATGCTGGTTTCCAAAAAAACTCGTAGACGCCAGTTGCAAACTTATAGCATTANGACAGAAATGCATCACACTGCAAAATTTGTTTATCACGAAGTTGGCGAGAACTTTTATGCAGGATTGTCCTTTATTCCGTTCTCTATGCTGGTTTCCAAAAAAACTCGTAGACGCCAGTTGCAAACTTATAGCATTACAAACTTATAGCATTATTTATTTAATAAGCCACGTGCTCTTAAAACCTGCTACATAGCTATGTCGCAAAACCTTATTTACAGTGTATTTTTATATTTGCCGTTTTCTATGTAGTTATTAAATGTAATTATCAATATTTTATAGTATAAATATAGTAAAGAAGTGCAGGAAAAAATATATCTGGGAAGAAAATTGTTACTACCAGTTTTTGGCCAAGAAATATTCGTCATGTGCTGAGGTGACTACCAACCTCAGGTCATGTTTACCAAATTTATAATTTAATGGTATATTCAATAAAATATACAATTTATAAAATAGGGATAATGATATCGAGAATTTCTTAGAGGCTCGGCTTAATGTTTTTATTTTGGTTTTTCGACATACAGAGACATTTTAAAATTAATGTTTTACTTATCAGCATAACCCAAATTATTTAAGCAGGATCATCAGCTGACTCTAGTTCGTATTCCTACTATCTTCACATTTTCATTTTATTATTATCGAGATGAAATTTAGTTTAGTGGCGTACATTATTACATTCCTTCGGCTTGCATTTCACGAGGCTTTTCACGTTGAAGTGAGCACTTTTTAAGGCTGTGGTTAAAAGTTCCTTTGAGATTATTTGTTATGCATTCGTCAATTGTTAATATAACAATTTCCATGTGACTAATAAGCGTAGTGTATATATATATGTATATATATATATATATATACACATATTTCATAGCTCTTAAAGTTGAACGTCTGAGGCAACAATAAAATAAAATTGTTTGGTGGTTAGGCTTTAAAAAATGCTCATCTACCTATAAGAGCCTATTAGAGAATGTTCATTCAGTCGAATGAGTTGGAAATCAGTGTCACAATGCGGAGTTCACTGTCATGAACGAAGGTACGACAAAGACTTGGTTATACGTATTTTTCGTTTACTCGGCTTTAAATGCCTACACTGGTATTTTTTTGTGTTAAAAAAAAATCGCTTCCACGTAAAACTCTTTCGCAATGAACGTGTATTTTTAATTCAAACAGCTTTGCAAAGTTTGAAGCATGCGGTGAAATCAGTGTTTCCAGCGAAACTACGATTATCAGAGACGTGTATTCGTGGTAGTCGCGTTGAGCAGCAACACACGTCTAACAGCGTCGACCAAGTGCTGACTCACGCATCTCAAGTCGCGGCAGTTATACTNAATCGCTTCCACGTAAAACTCTTTCGCAATGAACGTGTATTTTTAATTCAAACAGCTTTGCAAAGTTTGAAGCATGTGGTGAAATCAGTGTTTCCAGCGAAACTACGATTATCAGAGACGTGTATTCGTGGTAGTCACGTTGAGCAGCAACACACGTCTAACAGCGTCGACCAAGTGCTGACTCACGCATCTCAAGTCGCGGCAGTTATACTAATTGTGCGACAGTCGTACACACAGAAGGACACTCACTGCAACAGCGACTGGCGGTGCATCAACAAGTGCGTGAGCAGTACTTGGAGAGACTCAGGAAATCGCGCATACGTACAAATGACTTCACGTGAATTTGGCTACCGGAATGCAGTTCAACCAGAGAGAGAGGGCGAGAGAGAGAGAGAGAGATACAGAGAGAGAGGGCGACAGAGAGAGAGAGAGAGATACAGAGAGAGAGGGCGACAGAGAGAGAGAGATACAGAGAGAGAGAGATACAGAGAGAGAGATACAGAGACAGAGAGACAATTACGTTGCAGAGCGGAGTAATTAATTGTTTAGGGCTATAGAAAAGTTTCGTNCGCGCATACGTACAAATGACTTCACGTGATTTTGGCTACCGGAATGCAGTTCAACCAGAGAGAGAGAGAGAGAGAGAGAGAGAGAGAGAGAGAGATACAGAGAGAGAGATACAGAGAGAGAGATACAGAGAGAGAGAGATACAGAGAGAGAGACAGAGAGAGACAGAGAGAGAGGGAGAGAGAGAGAGAGACAGAGAGAGAGAGACAGAGAGAGGGCGACAGAGAGAGGGCGACAGAGAGAGAGAGAGAGATACAGAGAGAGGGCGACAGAGAGAGAGAGAGAGAGATACAGAGAGAGAGACAGAGAGAGACAGAGATACAGAGACAGAGAGACAATTACGTTGCAGAGCGGAGTAATTAATTGTTTAGGGCTATAGAAAAGTTTCGTACTGCACGGATTCCCGACATATTAAGTCAAGAAAAGAATTTATACAACAAAATGTATTTTTCTGGGGTAAGATTTTTGACAAGAAATTTGAATAATGTTGATTATAATGTACAGTAACGATTTACACCGTCTTTAGTTTTCAATTTAAAATTGCCACATTTTTGGAAAAATCGTGCATATAAATCACAAATACAAAATATTTGTATTAAAATTAAATTTTTATAATTCTGAAATAGTGAGATATATAACATGATTAAAAAAACTTTTCCTAGACTACATTTTTAACAGAAGCTTCCAACAAGAAGAAAAAACTATCAAAATTAAAATTTTACAAATTTTATTATTATATAGGTGACCCCAGCGCACGTATCACCCTTTTTTTTCTCGGAAACACGACACCGGGGGTTCGCGAAAAATTTGTGTTAACTTTACCGTATATTAATTATAGATTGGTAGTAATTCCATTCCCCCAAACATACTGGTGGTAAGGGTAAGAGGAGGGAGGGGTCAACTTTGAAATTGCAATTGGGAACAGGGGTCGTATATGGTATCGTTGGATAGATCGTCGAAAACGAANTTCTCGGAAACACGACACCGGGGGTTCGCGAAAAATTTGTGTTAACTTTACCGTATATTAATTATAGATTGGTAGTAATTCCATTCCCCCAAACATACTGGTGGTAAGGGTAAGAGGAAGGAGGAAGGAGGGGTCAACTTTGAAATTGCAATTGGGAACAGGGGTCGTATATGGTATCGTTGGATAGATCGTCGAAAACGAAACAACATTTACAAAGACAGTTGCTTCTGACGCGCGTAGATTACGTACAATAAAATAAATCACGTAAGCATATGGTTTGTGACTAGCGTAGTTTACGCACAATAAAATGAAACTAAAAAATTTTTTTTCTTATAACAGTCAAATGTAAATCAACGAAACATGCTGTTTTTCTGGCGCGCATTCCTAGTTTACGTACNTTTTTTTTCTTATAACAGTCAAATGTAAATCAACGAAACATGCTGTTTTTCTGGCGCGCATTCCTAGTTTACGTACAATCAAAAGGACGTCGGGTGTACTGTAAATACCGGTATGGTGTGAGATAACTACCGTGAAATGGGAACTGGGAACATTCATTCACACACATCACTCTTCATAAGTGTTCGAAATGTCAACCATTCTGTATCAGACACGACTCTGCTCTTCTTCTTACGTTCGCGGTTGCTCAGCGGACCTCAGCACAGCTAAAAGATCCACACGCTGCTCTGATGCTGTCATTCATGCTATGTAAAACGAATGAATGTCGAATGAACGAACGTTCAATTGTCAGGGAACTTTAAAAGACTATGTGATCAAGAATAACTTTTCAGGTGCAGAAAACATATGCACATACCTTGACCACATTAAGCAAAGGATAATCAATCAATTAACAGATGAAGTCGGAAAATGTTTCATAAAATATAATGTTTGGCTGGAGTGTACCTACGAAAAGTCACAACCTTCCGATGAAGCCATTTGTCGACGTGCATTCAAGACTGCGAACGTACCATTGTACAATGATAGCATTCCAGGGGCTGTAGAGGCCTTGAAAGATATACTTGGTCGTGAAGAAGAATATATGGTGAAGGGTTCTGGTTGGACGCTTGCTAGCATAGACTGTCTTGAGCTGCAGATTATATTCACTATGTGAAAAATGAGCATCATGTTGTAAATACACTAAGTGAATGGTGTGGAGAATGTAAGGATTCTGTNATATTCACTATGTGAAAAATGAGCATCATGTTGTAAATACACTAAGTGAATGGTGTGGAGAATGTAAGGATTCTGTTTTTATGTTAGTAGTCTGATGTATGTATATTTATAATTTAATATATATAATTTAATCATATATATAATTTCAATGAAAAAATGTTGGTGATGATGTGCCTTGCTCTAGCATGCCTGCTTCCCTGATAAAGAGAATATGATGGCCTTGGTTTTCAGATCTGTCACTACATGATGGTACTGTAAGTGGGCATGATAAAAAAATTAATGAAATTATGTGTCAAATTGTAATGATTTGAACATCAGTACTTCAGTATCTGCTGTGTAGGTACATCACTGGATGTGTGCAATCAATGATATGGTAATTAAGATATAATATAGAAATTAAGGGAACAGAAACTAAGAATGGTTTGCCATCATAATACATTTAAAGCAGTTTGGATGCAACAGACATGAAAACATAATGTTAAGGTGGTAGAAATTTGACCCTGTGACTAGGAGGGAGAGGATGGTGAAGGTCGAGTCGGGCCTGTCCAGACCTGCTTCAGTGCGGTAAATGGCGAAGAGAGGTCCTACATACGTTTCTACATCACTGGTGTTGCTCTAATACACCACAGTTATTTTTCTAGTAAATTCAAATGAGTAACTAAACGCATTTCGATTATTAATAGTCAAGACAATATGGCATATCAAAGATTGCGGAAGTAATGTAAACCAAGTTGGTGGTTAGAGGGGACCGAGTAATTAGCAGGCTACCAAATCGAGGTGGTATGGCAAAGCATGAAGAATACAGTGTAAGATGGTGGGTGGAACACAGGTGACTTAATCGTGGTGACAAAATTAAGAAGGAATGACAGATAATTAAAGGAAGGTTACTAAGGAAGAAAACTAAATCTAAGAAGGTACACTTGGCATTACAGAGCATGAGAGAATGATAGTTTCGTCATCTCACCTGGTGGCTAAATCGAGAAATTATCACAACTCAGGTGATGAAAATATAATCCAATATGAGGAGCACAGACAGCACCTTCTATACTTATCAATGTAAAAAAATATGGCTGCCACCTGGTGGCTAAATCGATATAGCTCAACTGGTGACGAAATCGAAAATTAATAAACTAGTGCTACCTAGGTAGTAAAAAAGTAGACGAATGACAAACGAAAAAAAAAAAAACTAATAAGGCTGGTGGAGTGCATTCGACAGAATGAGTATGGCTGAGGGGGGTGGAGGCTTGCCGACTAATTAACCAATGAGAAACATTAGTAGGCGAGAGAAAGGTTATGACAATGTGATTGACTGGAGGAGGGTCCGTTGTCTGCTGGACATGGTGCTGGGGGAACCTCCGGAAATGTAAGTTTATAAAATACGTTTTAAATAATAATTTTTAAATTTTTTTTTATAAATTTTTTTATCTAATTTTTTATAAACTTTTAGAATTTTTCGCAATTTTTTTTTTGAATTTTTGGGCATTTTTTTTATGGTTTTGGGTTCAAGACTACACAAGGTTACGGGGTCAAGGTCTAACGTCGAATTCATGGTCACTTGGATTCAATATGGTGGGTGGGTGATGTCATAACATGGCAGCCGAAAAACGGTATGACAAAGAATGATGCTGACTTCGGCTCCGTGCCCCGTTATGTGCAAAAATTCGAAATTTAAATTAATTAATTTTTTAATTTCTGGTCCAGGGTCTTAAGTCAAGGGTTTTGAATCAAGGGTATTCAGTCTTGAGTAAAGGGTCTTGTGTCTTAAGTCTTGGGTCTTGCGTCAAGTGTCAAGGTTCTTTTTGGAATTTTTAAAATTCTTTTAGAAATTCTTTGCGAATTTTATATATTTTAAAATAATTTGTTACAATTTTTAAAACCTTGTGGATTTTTTGAGAGTTTCTGAAATTGTTTGGTATTTATATATATATTTTTTATAATTTTGAAATATTTTTAAAATAATTTTTTTAAATTTTTTTTGGATTTTTTGAATTTTTTGGGTTCAAAGCCATTTGAAGTCATGGGCATGAGGTAAAGATCAATGTCAAAGTTACCGACATCTAACATGGTGGACAATATGGCTGACAGAACAAAGATGGCTGATGGCCAGGTCTGACTCCGAACCCTGGACAGTGCGAGTAGAGCAATTATGGTACATCGGGGCCTGGGACCCGAGTGTCGGAGCTGTTCTTGCTCTGTCATTACGGCCAGCAGCCATCTTGGATACAGGTGGTCTGGAACTTTGATCTTGATACTGGTGACCTTTGACCTGACCCAGATGACCTTTAACCTTGAAAACCCATGTAATAAAAAGAAAATATTTAAGAAACATTTTAAAATCATCAACTATTATTAAAAAATATAAAAAATTGTATTATTAACAACGTATTATTAAATAATATGTAGTTAAAAGATTTATTTAAAAAGACTTACATTTCCGGAGGTTCCCCTCACCCCCTCCACCAATCACCTATACTCATTCTATCGTTTGCGGCCATCTTGGTTTTGTTTGTTATGTGTTTATACATTGCTGGAAGACGCCATCTTTGTTTTTCGGTTGTCATTTTTTTATACATTGCTGGAGGTCCCCCCAGCACCACGCCCAGCAGACTACTGACCCCCTCTCCAACTCCCTTCCAATATATTCAATTGCTCCGTAAATGTTTCTCATTGGCTAATTGCTCCACACCCACCACCCCCTTCCCATATATTTAAATGCTCCGCCAATGTTTTTCATTGGCTAATTGCCTCACCCCCACCCGCAATTACTCAACTTCGTTCAACCAATTAGTCGGCAGGTCTCCATCCCCAACACCCCTCACCTATTCTCATTCTGCCATCTTGGTTTTTCGTTTGTTATTTGTGTATATTTTCAACACCTAGGTGGCGCTAGTCTATTAGTTACCGATTACGACACCATACGACGTGTCTGTTTAGCCACCAGGCGGCAGCCATATTTGTTTATTTTTTAAAGTATAAGTGGTGCTGTTGGCGCCCTGAATATTGGATTATATTTTCAACACATAGGTAGTGTTAATTTTTCGAATTCACTGCCAAGCGAGCTGTTGGTACCCGCTTATTCTGACGATTCAGTCACAAAGTGAGCTGTCGGCAATCATATTTGTTTCATAGACGTAGAAAATCTGTAGTTTTTCACCCTATCAAAAAACAATTCTCATCAGTGGTAATTTACATGCATAGTTTATTAAATCGATAATTTTTTGTATTTAAAACTTTAATTAAGACAGATGAAAAATCATTTTTAGTTTTAATGCTAATTAAATTACCATTGAAATTGAGTATTTATTCTGTTACCCCTCACCACAATATTTTAGTCAGACCAATTATTCAACCACGCTTAATCCCTTACCACTACCGCTTTTGTTTTCAATATTGTCTGCCAGAGCGTGTTAGTGTAGGGAAAGTACAAAATGCGAAAATGTCGACCTTCGGCGCAGTTTCTCGTTTGATGCCAGAGGTGACAGATCGCTTTCTCACAATAATGAGCAACAAAATATTGTCTTTAATTTCTGCCCTGAAAACAATTACACTGAAATATTCCATAGCATTATAAAATTGTAATATACAATGAGACAATTATGACAACTAGGAAGACTCCTTAAGAAGTTTTGATTGGCGCTTGGATGCAAGGTTGTCAGCGCCTGTGGGGATTGAGCAGTAGTGGAATGCAATGGCGGGGGAAACTGGAGATCCGCGAGAAAACCCGCTGGCCTGTGGCATTGTCCGGAACTATTCCCACGTGCTAAAACTGGGAGTGACCTCGCCGGGAATCGAATCCGGTTCGATTTCTCTGTTCAAACTGTCCGCCATTATCGGCCACACAGGCGGTGAAGCGCTTAAGCATGTTGCTACGCACATGTGCGAAGGTTTCCAGCGTAATGAGCTCATCCTTCGTGTCAAGGGGTGTGGCATTCACCATCGATTTAATGTGGCCCCACAGCCAGAAGTCAGGTGGTGTGATGTCAGGTGAGCGTGGAGGCCATGTCATATTATGGGACCTATTCTACCTGTCCACCTGTTCGGGAAGTTCATGTCGAGGTGCTGGCGAACCACAATGGCGAAATGAGGTGATGCCCCATCCTGCTGAAACCACATCGCCTCACGAGCATATAATAAAGGAACTTCCTCCAAGTATTCCGGTAACACGTCCTGCAGGAACTGTAGATACGCAGCACCTCCGATACTGCGACCGTGCGGTACTGAGCGGTGTTAGCAGACACGTAGACCTGCGCACAGGCTGGTTACAAGGCCACGCACACAAGGTTGCATTCCCGCCCCTGCATATTGCCACTGCCATTACCAGGTTAACTAAGGTTCCTTTATGAAATATTCTCCATTTGTACTTATAACCATTTGTTCGTGAACAGCCGGTATATTCCCTTTGATTTTAATAATTAATTCTATTATATGCTATTCACAGTAAAGTGAGCACTTCTGAGGACCTAATTACTTATCCCTTTCATCAATTTTTTTTTATAATTTAACCACCTTTTAAAATAAATATTGCCATTAAGGTAATATGCAAATTGTGTATATTCAACCGCACTAGGAAGTTAACGTCTAAAGCTAAAATAAAATATACTTATACACTATTATTCCTAATGAGAATAGCCAACAATATCATATGACATATACTTTAATATTTGAACACGTAATTTTGGCGGTCCTGTGGTAAATTCATGAAACANGTGTATATTCAACCGCACTAGGAAGTTAACGTCTAAAGCTAAAATAAAATATACTTATACACTATTATTCCTAATGATAATAGCCAACAATATCATATGACATATACTTTAATATTTGAACACGTAATTTTGGCGGTCCTGTGGTAAATTCATGAAACCGTGTTGAGGGATATGCTTAGATATCTAACATCAGTCTACCTCGTCTTTAGTCTACGTATTCACCAATCGGCAACATTTTATCGATAGATCGATATGCAGTGACAATTGGGGTTTAGAAAATGTAGGCTAGTATAAAGCAATGTAATAACTTCCTATATGTGATATTTATTTGTTCTCAGAAATTAGGAAATCTGTCCAAAGTATTTTAGAATGCTTAGTTTTTTCTACTGTTGAGGCTACTTTTAAAATATTTGATATGAGTTTTTGTTTTCCAAGTCATTTTAAATGTTCCTTTCACTGAACATGTAAGCATGGAAACTTACATAAAATCTTATAGCAAATTCAGCGCAGGTATCAACAGTTCTGTCTCACTTGTCCAGCTTCTTTGTCTTTAGTTTTTGTTTCAAGTCTCAAGGTGCACCGCAGAAAATGCGGTTTCAAGCTTTCGGATTCTCAAGTCGTACACGAACTCAACAATGGAGGCAAGGCCGGCTAAAATATTTGGCTATAACAAATATCATAAATCTCTCATAACTTCAGCACATATGAGAGATGGTAATGACTATCACGAGCGAAGAGGTAAACTGGCACGTAACATGAAAACTTAAATAACATAACATCGTGCAACAAACAAAAGGTAACACGAATTTTCTGTTATATTGTTCTGACAATGTATAGTATCATGAAAACATTTGTCAGTAAAAATTGAGTGTAAATAGCACAGAATGTGAAATGTTTAAACATATATGATGCCAATTTTCATGATATTGCTGTTACAGTCCCTATACCGCCGACAGTTCACTCCATGTGTAACCAACTGAACAAGAATTTGACAAATTAATTAATTCCTTGGATGAAAATAGTTATCACTTATATCTGTAAAATAATAATTGTCTGTCTGTACATCATGCATGTAAAAAAAGCTTGTGGTTGGGAATTAAATATTATACACTTAAAGAGCTCAAAACGTCCCTAAAAGGCGAAATTATGACTGAAAATCGCAAGGAGAAGTAGACTACTAGGATAATGCCCTATTATTTAGTACAGTGTCATTGTCATATTTGTAACGTTTAAACATCTGGTCATAAGATAAGCACATCGAAACAGCTGTTTAGACAGACGCCTGTCTTCGGTCACGCACACTGTGAGTATCGTGACTATTGCCTTTAAAGAAGGGCATTATTGCACATACAGTTCTAATCCCACTACATGCGTAATACGCAAATGGCAAACTTGTCTCTAGTGTAAATGGTCGTGGCAGATACCAGTGATTTGACATTGTCCCACAGATGGAAATTAAGTTGTAATGAGGTCTGGTGATTGTGTAGTCCACACTACAGGTCCTCCCCTCCCTGTCATTTAATTTACTTGGCGTTGGAACATTATGTCGACGTGTTAACACACCACGAAGACGAACTATATGGGCCCTCTAACGTGTTGAAATCTGCGAAAATTGGAGATATGATATACTATCCATAGACTAAATATGAGGTAGACCGCTTATTCGCTTTCTGAGCATGTAGCCAACTACCCCAAAGGAACACAACTGTCAAAATCACAGTGTCAACAGTGATGAACGAGTTTGTATATATCACAATTTTCAAAAGACAAGCACTTTCATATGCATAAAATACTTTTACCAATCTGAATCTAATCAAATTGCATTAAAAATTGGTTAAAGAAAGTATACAAACATCTCAAAGCACTTGTTTACTAGACATTGTTCTAACCTCAAATCCTATCCACGCCGTTTTTGCTAGTCACGTTGGCAGAAAAACAGTTCTATGTTTTTGGGACACGTGAGACTGGTTATGCGCAGCCAGCGAGAATGGTCTACCTCATCTATAGTCTATGGTACCAACACGACCAGCGTAAAAAAAAAAAAATCCAATACATGGTTGCAAACAACAATAATGGGCCTATCTGAAGTAAATTTCAGCAACAAGTCACTAAAATGAAAGGCCATGTTACTATATAATGTGCCAGAGACTTATTCTTCTCTTGTTGTGACTCACTTCTTGCGGTTTCGTCTTGAAAATATTTTCAATTTACCCTCCAAATACCACACTATAACACCTTTTGCAAAATGAATAATCTTATCAGTAAAGTTCAAGTGAATTATTGATTTAAAAAACGGGGACTTGTAGGCTGTGTGATATGATAAATCTTAGTATGAGCAAGAAGTTTATTGTATTGCGTTTTTTAGCTATTGGTAACATCAATATATATACTGTGCTTCTCTACGCTTGAATGTTGGGTGTAACGCAAACCCCTACAACTATGATAGCAATCCTTTACAATTCTGGACTGCAGATGAACTGTCAGGATCGGAACAGAATCGTCTTTTGCGAACGGGATTTATCATTTGGGAATGTTATTTGGAGTGTGTACTGAATTTGTTTTATCGTTCCGAATCAAAATGTTACTCAGTCTGGACCAGAATTTTTTTATCCCAGAATTCCACATACTTGCGTCGAACAACGTTTTCCCACAGAACTGGAGTCAAAGGATAATGCAAAGCTCAGGTTTGACACGAGGAGGAACATATTCACACGTGGGAAATCTCCGAATCTGCAGGGAATCGAACTTTGCGCTTTCACTCCACTGGCCAGGAGTACAACTTTTAAGACCAAAATTGCGGAAATTTTTTGTGATACATATAATAGCACGTAGTCAGATGTTCCCGCATTAAAACAAGTAGGGACGATAAACCTCCAAATACCTAATATCTCGATAACGCACACACCGCCTTTGGAACCATTTACATTGGCGGTATCTTGCAAGAGTTGTCTGATAACACAGGTAGAAATTAATATTTTTATTGTTCCTTGTGGTATATTGTCTTCATCATTAAATAATTGTATGGCACTGATTTTCTGTAAATATTTTCGTCGTTTCACATCGCAAGCAAATGGTCACAACAAATGCACTAACATGTGTATCGCGCAAACGGATCTACCATACGTGGTTTCCAAAAAGTGAACCGAGTGTTATATATTTGATACATCATTATACTCACGGAAGAAATTTTTTTTCTATATTTTCTGATTGAAAACCACGGTTTTATGCGTTATCACACTCCTACGAAATGATTTGTAGACCTAAATCTTTCAAAGAATGAGTTTTAATAGAACATAATGTCCCAGGAATTGTATCACCGTAGGCTGTATCCTTGGCTTAGCTAGTTAACTAATACATTTTCTGGCCGCTAAAGCGTGTTGCACGTAGCGATTCNAGAAGCGTGTCACTTGTTTTTCTTCATGGCTGTCAAGAGTAATTTACAACCTCCCCCATCCACCAACTGCTGTAAACAAGCCACGCTAACCCTTCCTTCACCCCCACAACGATAGAACATTTTTTTTAGAGACCCCCAAGGCCTCTTTCATTGTTTATGTCTACAAGCTCTTGTATCGAACTTGTTAAAGAAAAAAAAGCAGGGAGCCGTGGACAAACCCTTTTACTCCGAACGAGGTTCACAAAAGGAGGGGAAGCGTCCATAAAACTTCCTTTTTCAATAGCGAGTAGGCGCATTTTTGTGGCGTTGTCGGGGGTGGAAAAATTGTGACCTGGGGAAGCGGACAAAAGGGGAAAGGTTGCTCCGGGTCTTTTCAAGGGACATCCTGCGTGACCACACACGCTTCGAAGGTCGCTGACCACGAGAGGTGCTCAAGCCCGGGAGGGACTGGATGCCTTTCGCCGATTGCGACATTCCTCACCTGGAACGAGTCGTCCGGGGATGTGATACTTCCTGTGGAGAGGGAGAGAGAGGGAGAGAGAGAGAGAGAGAGAGCGAGAGAGAGGGAGAGAGAGGGGGAGAGAGAGAGCGAGGGAGAGAGAGCGAGGGAGAGAGAGCGAGGGAGAGGGAGAGAGAGAGAGAGAGAGGGAGAGAGAGCGAGAGAGAGATAGCGAGATCGAAGGAGCGCGCACAATTTTTGAGGCTACCTGAATGTGGGTTACGTAATTTACACCGTAGACTAAATACGAGGTAGACCGATTATTCGTCTTCTGCGCATGTACCCGACATAGACCTACTCCAAAGCCACACAACTGTCAAAGTCACATGGTCAACAATGATAAACGTGTTTGTTTATATTTTAATTCTTAAATAACAAGCACTTTTTGATTAATGAAATATTTTGAACGATTTCAATTTAATCAAACTGCATTGGAAATTGGTAAGTGGGGGTATAAAAACATCACAAAGCTCTTGTTTACTAAACAGTATTCTAACATCAAATCCAATCCACACCGTTTAATACGCTAGTCGAGTTGGCACAAAATTAGTTGAATATTGGGGCACGGAGACTGGTTGTGCGCAGCCAGCGAGATCGGTCTGCCTCATCTTTGGCTTACGATTTTCACGATTTCAAGACTATTCACGGTAGAGTGAGCACTTCTAAAATCAAGGCCTGAAGAAAGAAAATGTATATCACTGTCCATTAATGTTACCGTACACACTGGCACGTGCGCTCCCAGTTAAGTTGGCAGCGAGTTTATGAAAATTATTCTCACACTTGGTGGCGAGTCTAATGTTAAGCTTCATGGTCAGTGAAGTCCGTGTTTCTTGTTTTAAATACATCACGCTAGAGCACAAATTTTCTTATTATTAAGAAATTTCCTTTCCTCAAAATTTCGTGTTTTCACTTCGGTGATGCGTGAATTAAGTGAAACCATCAGTGGCAGAGGTAATATTACATATGAATGACGGATCCAAAATGGGATGAAAAATAGATCCTAGGCAGAGCATTCCAAAGGGCTTAAATAACCGTTAAAGCACAAACTTCGTAAAAATTTATGTTTTTTGTCAAATTATTTAAAATGACAGACTGTAACTTTGTTTGTGCTGTGGAAACAAATTATTAAGGGAAAATATGGCCTAAAAAGAATACATTTTTAATGAAAACTTGGTAAATATGGAAATATTTCTTTTTTTGAGTAATTAAAACCTATAAGTCTATTGGAGCGACTACACCTGGATCTTGGTGACGATGAAGTGAATGCCAGAACCGACACTTATCTTAAAGTCTGAAATGGTGTCTTCCTACTGAAAGTAACTTTTCATTTTCCAACTACGGAAACCTGATGGATTACAGACACTCAAAGGTACGGGAAAATTTTATTTGATAAAGCAAAATAAGATAAGTGAGATTTTTTTTTAATGGGCATGATTAGTTGCATATCTTGGTTTAAATCTGATTCATTGGACTAACAGTAGTTTAATTTTGCTCCGAAAGAAAATCAACATAAATGTATTTATTGCATTTCAATTTGGCATCTATCCTGGCTTCAGTAGAATTTGGGTTGCAGATGCTTGTAGTATCTTTCAGATTGTACTTTCAGAGTGTCATATTTAATCGTTCACGTAATATTTCCTCAATNTGCAGATGCTTGTAGTATCTTTCAGATTGTACTTTCAGAGTGTCATATTTAATCGTTCACGTAATATTTCCTCAATCAACATTCAGTACTTAAGGGTATATTTATTTCAATAGACTACCCTTAATTTCATATCTGCCAAAACTAGCTACATCGTGAACAGCCTATAGGAACATATTTTAAAGAAAAGGCGTGTACATGTAACATACTTACAGATTTAGACTCGGTGTTTACAATTGTTCACATAACGTACATTACGAATATTTTTCGCCAACACTCTACTGTAAATAAAAATGGCGTGTGGGGAGTGCACCAAGGGCAAGGCATCACCCTCCGAGTGACAGTCTTTCCAGCTGGGACCCGTAGGTGACCGTCATCCCCGGGCATGACAGAAACGAAACCCTAGAATGGAGTGGCGCTGGAATGCAAGGGCGGAGGGAACGGGAGTACCCCGAGAAAACCTGCCGGCAAGCGGCATCGTCTAGCACGATTCCCACATGCAAAGATCCGGGAGTGAACCCGCCGGGATCGAACCCGGATCGCCGTGGTGGGAGGCGAGCGCCCTGGACACTACGCCACCGCTGCCCCTACTCTACTGTGAAAGACTCAGTCCAATGATCTTCCCTGTGGGGTAACTGCTTTCTCAACCACTTTGCCGGTATAGATTGTGAATTTCTCTTACTTCTGCAGACGGATACAGCGCCTACATATCACTGGCTGTGATAACGAAACAAGTGATGAATTGGCTTTAAGTACAGCATGCACCAAAAAATGTTTTGTTTGCAACACCTGAAACCGTACATTAAATCATGTCTGTAAAGATTAAAGACAGTATGAGCAAAAAGGGCTTTACATATGTGTTTTGGAGTCATTGGTGATATTTAGCAATGTATTTACACTTTAATTTTGTGTGTGACCTTTTGAGATATGGTGTCAATAAGTAACATTCCCGGGGCTGCACATAAACTGAAATTATTCGGACAGAACTGTTTTTCGTAAAAAATTACTCTCAGTTCAGAAATAAAATTTATTTTCGACTTAAATCCATGCATAAACACTAAAAATACTTTATTTGCCCTAAAACATAGTTTGTAGCTGCAAAGAAAATTTTTTATTTTAATATGAGCCACTGCGAAGTGCTTTTCAACAAACTATAATTTATGATGTCATAGTTCAGAACAATTCGAACAGATTTTAATGAGCATTGATCATTTTTATATGTATTCGTAGTCAGCCATATTTGAAACAAGTATCATTTTATTCAACAAAAATAACATTTCCATATAACCGAACTCTTAATAGCCCGATGTTGAGAACTGCTCAAATCTATCATCCCTCCATAAAATCATAATTTATAAAAAAAAAAAATCGTATTAACGATTTAACTTGTCCTTTGGTTTGAAGCAAGATTTCTATACTGTAAACAAAACTGCTTCAAAGAATTTTTTTTTATAGTATAAAGAAAGGTCTCTTATAGAGTACACAATATATTTGCTACTGTTTGTTACATACGTTTCAAAGGAAAAAACATCGGTTAATAAAGTCTACAGCTCTTAGATCTCAAGTTTAACCAACTACATAGAGACATGCATCAAAATTAACATCTGTTTCTATTTTAGTTTCAGACAAAGAAATCGAGATCTATTTATAATTCGTAGTTCTAAAAATTAGTTTTCAAAAGAAAAAGATTCATAAAAGACCTTTTTCCACTTTTATTTTTAACAACAGACCATAAATATGCATTTTTACTGGATTAAATTAAGTTGTAAGAATGCTTCTGTAACGACTAAATTTTTGTAAGCCACGTTTGATTGTTTAAACAGCCTTACAGAGATACAACCAAAGAAAGATGCTTGTTTATTGTTTTGTTCGTTTGTATGTAGTCGTNTTGTTTAAACAGCCTTACAGAGATACAACCAAAGAAAGATGCTTGTTTATTGTTTTGTTCGTTTGTATGTAGTCGTGTACATATATTGGTTCATTACAATCAGCTTTACTAGCTGCCCGTAACGACAGACGACGGTCGAATCACTTGGCACAATTTAAATTGAAAGCATATCTGTTTTCGGCTATCCGGGTNCCCGTAACGACAGACGACGGTCGAATCACTTGGCACAATTTAAATTGAAAGCATATCTGTTTTCGGCTATCCGGGTTACTATTGAGTTCCGTTCAGCAGTAGGTAATTATAAATTTAATATTCACTGAGGATCAGATGCTCAAGTGAGTATACCTAGTCACAAGGTGCAGTAATATTCACACTCGTCCATTGTTCGTAGTATCCACGTTCCGGGTGCACAATCATGTATCTATAAACTTAACAGGTTATATAATAAACATACAGATACATACACAATGTTTCAGTAAAAGCGTGCAAAAATGAAACTGGGAATAGGGCCGCACCACGGAAGGTTTTGATTGATTGAGTGATTGAAGAGATTTGGGCGGCTCTCAACAGCGAGGTCTTGAGAGCCGATGAAGGTGATTGAGGTGAGTACGGAGCAACGCCGGAATGAAAAGGTGGGGGGAAATGGGAAATCCCCGAGAAAAACCGCCTACCAGCTGCATCATCCGGCACGATCACCACGTGCAGAAATTTGGGAGTGACCCGGTTGGGGATTGAAACCGATTCGCCTTTGTGGGAGGCGAGCAGGCTAACCTCTCAGCCACCGCGGCCCCGTGGAACGTTTTGAGCCAGCGAAATGAGATATGGGCGCAAACATTTCTAACACGAATGAAGGTGTCCGTATTGGTTAGATGGATTATTGATAATGCACGACAGGTAGTATTGTACTGGAGCACTCCATTGACGGAACGGTGTTAACGTATCAGCGTGTGGCTCACAGGAGTTGCTCAAAGTGAGAGGCCACCAACCTCAACGCAATCATGACAACGGCGTAGGAGATTCTGCCTCATACATAGGGACTGGAAAACTTCGCGAATTCATTTTAGGACAAGCTGTACTTCAAATACACGCACAGCTGGGTTATGTTTGCAATTGGATAGCAGTTTATTAGACGCGCCCAGGTTAACTCTGAGCCAATAACAGACCTGCCAGGAAACAAGCACCGAATCTCGCGCCACCTGTTCCGTAGTAAAACTGGCTACTCCCTTACGCAACAGCCAATGTAGAGTAAGCAGAGGCTCCAAAATACACAGGACCGTAGAGTCTAACCTACACAT
Organism: Clitarchus hookeri; assembly: GCA_002778355.1. Classification (NCBI taxonomy): domain Eukaryota; kingdom Metazoa; phylum Arthropoda; class Insecta; order Phasmatodea; family Phasmatidae; genus Clitarchus; species Clitarchus hookeri. The sequence continues at coordinate 179,313 of NQII01003413.1, read as the reverse complement.
GGTTTAAAACGCGAAATTTTCCTGCCCCTACTTATACAGAAACACGGGTCCGATTAGACTGTCGCCAAGTTTTCCTGCCCACACATCGAGGATGAATTGTTGTTGGCGTCGCGACTGCGAGTGACACGTGTATTTTCTTCACCTTAGTAATGAGTAGGGGCAGTGATATTTCGCGAAAAGATTTCGATACAACATACAGTTCAAAGCACTGTACGGTCGTCCGGCTTCTTTGATTGGTTAAAAAATGTTCTGGTCCGTGTTAACCGTTTGCGCACGAATCACGAAAGTTTAGTGTCGGAGTTACTTAGTCCTGAGTGGCTTGGTCAAAGACGGACACGGCACTGGCAGCCAATGGAGGTATAACAACAGCTGAGGTGTGTATAAAGTATTGAAGTCTACTGTGTGCTCCGATTTTTACGCCAAAAGTCACTGGCCCTAGTAATGAGTGATATGAAAACTGACGATTCATTCTCAGATGAATACGGCTTCATCGGTAAATAATACGGCGGTCAGAAATGACGGATCACCGATAGGCATATGTTGAAACCAAGCACTTAAGTTGACTCTTGGATGAAAATATTCGTTATTAAGTGTCTGTACTCGTTTAGCATGGTGCGGATAAAGCAGTCGCTGTTGCAAAACCCTCCAAAATCGCGTAACCAACGTTCCATACTTCTGCTCTTCTTTGGATATTATTGCCAGCATTTCCTTCAACAAGCTGCAAAATCCACTCTTCGAGATAAACGGCTCCAGTACTAACCGGTTGGCCCCCATCTGACACTAGTTTTTTTTTTAAATGACCGTGTATCTCGTAGGTGTTCAAGTAATCGCTCGAATATTTTCTTGTCCTAAATACATCTATTAGGGAAACGCCTTGCTTCTGCTGCGGTATATTCCGCAAGCTCATGCATCAAATGCATGACGTCGAACTCACAGTATCGCACACTATCAACAGTTCTTGTTAGGAGGACAAACTGGAATAACCAATAGCATACGTGGCTTTAATTCGGAAAAAAGGTCAAATAAGCCACGTGTTTATATAGACTTTTCCTTTGTTTACAAACTCTACGTTACTTTATTTTATTTCCTGTGTTTCATTTGTTATTTATAGAATAGTTAATATCATTTTTGTTGTGGTATATATCGTCTGTGTTCCGTAGACATTGACGTTTTTAACTGAAATTCGATTGAAAAGAGACCTATCGATACACCATATCATACCCGAAATTTTCTGTCTGAGAAGGTAAATACAGTTAGGAAACCTCTTTCCTGCAATTTACCCATAATTAAGTACTAATCATCTTATTTCGTAGTCGTGGAGAACCAGAACCAGTGGGCCTTGTAGACTCAATGATCGAATGAATGAATGAATGGTGAAATGAAAAATAGATCCACTTCCTTCGTACATTACTTAGTAATCTATTAATTTTTTTTTAATCAAGTCTGAGACTTCTGCAGTCTATTTACAACAACAAAACTGTTATTCTTCTTACGTATAATCCTTTCTACAAACCAATATCTCGAGCCGATGTGTCCGGGCCTAAGTTTACAAGCTGATATTACTCACGGGATTAGTGAACTATACGCTGTATTTGTGTTGCCGGAAGTGGAAATTTACAAACACTGGTTTACAATTCATCTCAACGTTGGCAAATACAGAAGCCAACTAAAACTTTTTTTCGATATTAGTTACTGGGATATTTCACTACTGGTATAAATTTTCCGGAGCCTGTAACTCCCCTCATAACTATATATTTGGTTATTTTCCAACTTTCCTCATCCCATCTTCCCCTTTCATATGATGGGACAAAAAATGATGAGAGGGAAGGTCGTTAATAAGAATGAATAATAAGTAGGTAGAAATGTCTTCTGTAACGTAGACGGAGCAGGAAACTGTATTTCATTAAACGTTATCGTTTTTCATATTGTATTTCTCAGTTTAGATGAAACATTTTGGGATTGTGTGCTTAGCGAAAGTTAGCTATTAATGAAATAATGCTGCTGGAAAGTTCGAACTCAAGCATAAGTTTCATTATGACACTAATTGATTATATATATTGTATATATATATATATATATATACACGCACACACACACACACACATACATACATACATCGAACGTTTGTAAATAAGTAATTTGAAATCCCCGAGCTCTCCCAGACGTCAACCTTGAGTAACAATATTCAGGGTTCGAACTCACGTTAAGTCATCAACGTGTGTGACATTTTTAGAATAAACGTTAGGCGAGGTCGTCCCCCTAATTATCCTACCTACATAAGTGTTAATAAGATTAATAAAATTACACTCACGAGCATTTGAATTTAGAGATGCCTGCTTAGCAGTGTGTAGCACCCCATTTCGCCCTGATGACGGCGGTGATGCGGCGTGGCATGAACTCCACAAGGCAGCGGAAGGGATCGAAAGCCATACCGATCCATGACCGTTGCACAGCCTATCACGATGCACGGACATCGGCCGGAGCAGGATTCAAGGTGCGCGAATCCCTTCCGACGGCATCCCAGATGTGTTCGACAGGATTGAGATCGGGTGACCTCATGGGCCACGCAAGCAGACTCGGCCACAATTCTGGATTGGAGGACCGGTGCACTGTCTTGCTGTAAGTAACGGTCTCCTGCAGGTACGCTGTAGGTGTAGAAATTGGTGCATGTCATCTGCCAGCGGGTCTCAGTATCGTTCACCGTGTAGAGACGATGGCATTTCATCCCGCGTAAACGTTCCCCATACGAGGATACCTTCACCTCCAGCCTGAACTGTACCTTGTTGACATGACGGATCCATCGCTACACGTGCTTGGCGACACACTCGTACCCTGCCATTGGCGTGTACCAACGTGTAACTCGACTCATCCGCCCAGGCTACCATTTTCCATGCGCTGAGGGTCCGATGGTGGTGTTCCCACGCCTGCGTTGATCGTTGAGTCTTGCGACGTGAGGTGAACAGAGGCATATGCTGTTTACGGTAAACGGAGCACTTTTGAAAGTCCTGCTTAGGATCTACTTGTATGCACGTTGTGTATTATTCCGCCTAATGTTAAATTGACATTGTCACCTTATTCATACTCGGTCAAGCGAAACTGGAAAATTATTGTATAAGTATATATCTTACAAATTTGCTCATTTTTACACTTCGATGCATTAACATAATAGAAAGCGAAAGAAATAATTTAAGTTATCACAAATGGTTACCTAACACTTTTTATTTTACATTAAGATATGGAACTACTTTCCCTCCGTCATTACCAACTTTTCTGGGCGCATGTCACTCAGTGCGCCCGTTTAAATATGCGCAGGTAGGAGTAGTGACTTTTTTCTAATGTTGATTTCAAAAGTGCTTACTTTACCGTGAACGGCCGTTACCTTGCTGGCCGGTAGCCTCTGTGCCCCATAGCGAGGATGGCAGGGCTGCTCACAAGGTCACTGTGGTCCAGCATTGAATTGGCGAGAAGATCTGCTGCACGGTGGCTTGTATATATCCACTGTTACCAGCCGAGCTGGCCGAAGGCAACCTCTGTCGTCTATATACGTTGTACGCCACGGCAGCTCGTCCCTAGTGGCGGCGTTTCTACCCGTATCTATGAGCCCACGCCACGCTCTTGACACGGTGGCCCGCGGAAATCTCAGAGCGTACACGATTTCGCATATGGAGTGCCCCACACGTCTGGCTGCAACGATCTGGCCACTATCGAATGCGCCGAGATAGTTTTCCTTCTCCATTATTTGCTCAACTGTTACTCAGACGGTCAGCACAGGGTCTGACTACATCCCAATCATGCGTGGCTGAGCGCTAATCCATTCGACGGGGCGACCACAACGCCATTTCATCAACACGGTAGGTGTCTCTAATTCAACTGCTTACTAGTGCAAGTTCTTCGCGTAAACCTTTCCCTCGAAACTATCTGATAACATATAAATAACATAACTATATTTCTTCGAATAAATCTAGTGTAGTGAACCTGCGTGAAAAAAGAAATAAGATTGCAGAAGTGTTTGGAGAGAATGGAGAAAAATTTATGTGACTATTTCAAGCAGAGTCCTACGCCCGAAAACAAAACTTCTCAATAGGAACAAAAATGTTTTATCTGTAAAACAAATGCTACACATGAATGTATAATAATATTATATTGAGAAAAGCAAAACTCTATACACATTTCGATAGTACCTTGAGCTTTCTTTGTAATGCCATTACATATATACATCAAATTGAATTTATCTTTGAAGTTTAATGGCAATGGTGAGTACATGTTATGGTGGTGCGATTAGACTGTGTCGATTGCCGATCATGTGACAAAATAAAAAACGCACACGCAAAATGCAGCAAGTCGAAAAAGAAAAAACTTTTTTTTTTTTACAACACAAACAGATAATTAGGACAAGGAAACAGCTTTTCTTAATTATCGGTTTGTGTTGTAAAAAAGAAATGTTTTTTTTTTCGTTTTTGTGTTGCTGAAATCTGTGTGTGTGCGTTTTTTTAATCAGTCTTATGATCAGCAATGGACACAGTCCAATCACACCATCATAACAACAGCAATGCTAATGTTGCCTCCGAGCCCTTACTGAACCATATGAGTTTGAAGTTACATGAAAGACCACAAATATTTTATGTAAACACTGTTCAGATGCATTTTCTGAATTGGGCATGAACCACTGAAGTCCCTTTAGTCAAACTTACAAGAATGACCTACTCGTGTATTGTCTCCTTTCAAATTCTCGTGATATCCTTTTGCATATTTGTATAAGTACATCCACAACATGTGAGCATATCAATCAAGACACCTCAATACAGAGACTTTTATGTAGTATATTTTACTTTTTTTTTTTTTTTTTTTTTTTGGTTTGATTATTTTAAACTCCTAAAAAACCAAGCTAATTGGGTTGAAACGAGCTTTAGTTGTAAATATATGCTTGTCTCATTACACATACAGTTTATATTAGGATACCATAAACCTAATGTGGCCTCTGACATATCTGTCACGACATGAGATTCGCACTACTGTTACCATCACAACAACATCAACGTTATTGACTTCAGCTAACGATATCCACTACCAACATAAAACCCGTTCAAATGACTTTGGTTTATCATAGAGGTAAAGCATCTTATGGGAGTAAACGTCATAACTTCCAAATAAGCCCATATTGCATCTTGTTGATGATCAGTTCAATAAGGGCAAAACTACTGCAATCGGGTCGTTATTTTTAGATCCACAAGTTTCAGTGCTCCTTTTCCTGCACTTAGAACCAAAATATAGGGTCCTTCTGGGCCACTTAAATATGCGCCTCCAATCACTTATTACGTATAATTAAAAAATATACACTTAAAACATTTGGTATCTAAGCCCTTCTTGAATTTGCCTTTTCAATAATTTATATTTCCGCCCCTCACGTAGGGAACTGCCAAAAGCGGAGAGATGTAAATATATTATTTCATTGATTTCAATATTATCCTCGCTTATATTCTGGAAAGATAAGTGGTTTTTAAACTCATCTTACGGAAACTTAGATTTAAAACGACACACTCCTGCCGTACCTCGAACAAGAACGTCGTACTCGTCGTACTCGTCGTACTCGTCGTAGTTGGGCTCTTTAAAAGAGCCCAACTAGCATAAAAATATGTGTGTTATTTATATTTTAGTGGGTTTTATATTTTTGTGATATGGTATAACATAAATTTCTGATAAAAATAAAATAGGGGCAAAAAAATTAAAAAAATTATGCGTACTTTACATTTAGAATTTGGTCATACAAATAATAAAAAATACAGCAATTAACATTTTCAGTTACAGTTTAATATTATTGCAGAAGTTCCCCAAAATACCAAAAAACAAATGTCTTGGAAAATATTTGTATTATCGTTTGTAGTTGATTTAAAGTTTTATAGCGAAATTCAAGTTTTGAGTAACCAGAATTTAAACCCTTAAAACAAAGTAAACAAAATAACGGATTTTCAATAAATTTATTTTTACGACTTTTCTATTTAGTCAAAAACACTTTATTTACAGCGTGTTTAAATGAAGTGTTGAATTTTGTTTGACACATGATTTAATTTTCAAATTCTTATCATTAAGCTATAAAAGAAGCCAAAGTTAGTTTTTTTTCAAAAGATTTGGCATTTTTTTTAAATTTTAGTTTATACTAATTTACAAAAGAGTCTAATATTCTTTAAAAAATATAAAAAAAAACATAAACTCTCCAACATTTTTGACGCTGTAAGCTACATACATTNTGTCTAATATTCTTTAAAAAATATAAAAAAAAACATAAACTCTCCAACATTTTTGACGCTGTAAGCTACATACATTGTGGGAATATGCTTTTACATTCTGCATTTGACTTAGCTAACTAGCATCCGTAGGAACTGTAAGAAATTTTCCACGTGTTGTAACTAACATTTCTGATGACGCGTTGAAAGAGTGTGGTGTAGTGTAGAGATTTCGGCGGCTCTGAACATCGGGGGTCTTGAGAGCCGAGGAGGGTGAAGCGAGGCAAGCATGGAGTGGCGTCAGAATGCAAGGGCAGGGGAAACGGGAGACACCCGAGATAACCCGCTGATCAGCGGCATCGTCCGGCACGACTCCCACATGTGAAAATCCGGGAGCGACCCGGCCGGGAATCGAACCCGGTTCGCCTTGGTGGGAGGCGAGTAGACTGATCATTACATGACCGCGGTTCCTGAGGCGTTAGAGGAATTGAAGGTCGAAGATGGGGAAGGGGTTGTTGAGAGAGCGAAAGAACACAAAGTTTGCATTTCATACGTTCTGCTCCTACTGCTGTCCTTGGTTGTTTTTGGACGTCTTTCGCTGGGGCCCTGGGAAACGTACGCGACCGGACCTGAATCGCAAGTTCTGTGTTAATATTTCAAGAGTATTCTAAGCAGATAGAAACGTCCGCGCCCCGAAAGCTGGCGCCATACCAACTTCTTCGCGAACTGAACTGGTTTGTTTTTTAAAGAGAGCCGAGATCAGAAGAGTTTTGAATTGCTATCACTTACAAACGTTATTAAAAAAATTCTGACCATAGGATACTTATCACATATGGATTACCTCTCTAACAAATCTCCGTAAGGATGAGTGATAAATACAATTAGATATCATAACAACACAAGATAGTTGCTTTTATTTTATTCAATACCACGTATATGCCCACAAAGGCCGTGTGTTAAGACATTCTGTATGCTGCAACGCACAAATAAGTTCTATTACCTTTAAGGTAATCAATTTTAATCTGAAAAACCGAGTGCAGAGAGATTTAAGTAAATAAAGAAAACACATTAATTAGTCGGGAATGGAACCAATAGCCCTGGGGCACTGCTCATTCTTCCCAATATTTCATAGGCCACGTAAAACGTATCAATAAAGCGTAAATATAGGCTACAAGCCTTATAACATATTTCACTTTTCTTTGAGTAACAAATAAACAAGCACATAATCATGCAAAACTTTACACAGTTGGATAATTTAAGTGTTGTGGGTAGTAACTTAAATAAGCCGTCTTCGTTATAACACATAATAAGTGGTATTGTGTGCCATGGAAATAAGTCCATATAATTGTAAATTTACTACGAAGTCACTGTTTTTAGTACTTCATACATTCCCAAATGAAACATTCTGGATATTTATTTTCAATACAATAAATTATGAGTAGATAGGAAAACCCAATTCCAGGACAAGGGCTGAGGCACAGAGGCACCTCGGTCATTTTGGAATTTCCCGTTTTTCCCTTAAAATTTTTTATTCCTCAAAATCAATCATTTTCCTCTTTAAATCGGTATTTTTAAATAAATATTTCCCTTTTTTTTTCTTAAAATTNATTCCTCAAAATCAATCATTTTCCTCTTTAAATCGGTATTTTTAAATAAATATTTCCCTTTTTTTTTCTTAAAATTCCCCATTTTTCCAAAAAATTGTGAAAAAAGTGTTTGCTCCTCAAAATGGCTGACTGGAAGACCCGAAAGCCAATTTNCCCCATTTTTCCAAAAAATTGTGAAAAAAGTGTTTGCTCCTCAAAATGGCTGACTGGAAGACCCGAAAGCCAATTTTCGATCTATTTGAAAAATTTGGGGACCTTGCTTAATACTTGAAGACCACCACCCCACCGCCCCATCCTAGCCAAGTTCACCTCACCTCCTTCTCCTGCCCAATCATGAAGAATCACAAAAAAAAAAAAAATCTTCAAAATCGAGTAACATAAAACATTAGACGACCTTCCGTTGCTCATTCCGCCATCATCATCCCCTCAATACATCTCCACCCCATACCTCCACGATTTACAGCAAACCATGCCAATAGTTCGATCAATCCCAATCCTCCTGATAAATCCCAATCCTCCTGATAAATCCCAATCCTTCTGATAAATCCCAATCCTTGCATAAATCCCAATCCTTGCATCAATCCCAATCCTTGCATCAATCCCAATCCTTGCATCAATCCCAATCCTTGCATCAATCCCAATCCTTGCATCAATCCCAATCCTTGCATCAATCCCAATCCTTGCATCAATCCCAATCCTTGCATCAATCCCAATCCTTGCATCAATCCCAATCCTTGCATCAATCCCAATCATTGCATCAATCCCAATCCTTGCATCAATCCCAATCCTTCTGATCAATCCCAATCCATCGATAAATCCCCATCCGTNATTGCATCAATCCCAATCCTTGCATCAATCCCAATCCTTCTGATCAATCCCAATCCATCGATAAATCCCCATCCGTCGATCAATAATTCGGTATAACCGTCACCCATATGTAAAGAAATTACATTCGTTCGCCTACTGTCTCCAAATTTGTATACATCGACAGAACCAATGTTTTGTATGCAGTCCTGTATCCATGCATTTTAATACTAAAGCCTTGATGATCTTTTAATATGCAGATCTTTCTGTTAATAGTCGAGTGCTTATNTATCCATGCATTTTAATACTAAAGCCTTGATGATCTTTTAATATGCAGATCTTTCTGTTAATAGTCGAGTGCTTATTGCACCACTTTGAAGTTGGGAGGGAAAAAAGGACACGGCACACAAAAATAAAGACAAACTAATTATTTTATAGTAATAATTTTTCATTATTTTGTAATAACAATTTCAGAAAAAAACAGTTCATCACATTGTGCGATATATCCCCGGTCTTTTCAGTTTACTAATGATTGTAATATCTCTTTAATGTGGGAGAGATCCCCGCGTTTNATGCGATATATCCCCGGTCTTTTCAGTTTACTAATGATTGTAATATCTCTTTAATGTGGGAGAGATCCCCGCGTTTTCGAAGGTCAATCAAATATCCGAGTCTATCAACAGGTTTATTCGGGTCTTCGGGAAATAGATAGCCAGTATTCTTGGCGTATTCTGTCTTCTTCGTGTCGCTTGTTGCAGCAAATGTGTTGGAGAGGTGTGTCAGTGCATTGAGGAAATCGACATCATCGCCTTCGGCACTATCACTGCCCTCCTGTTCATTTTCATCAATGCTCTTGTCATGTCCATCTTTACCTCCTGTTTTGTATTCTATATTAAATTTGCTTTCCTTTGTAGCAGGTGCTGTTTGATCATCACTATTTAGAGCCGACAGCCTTTAATTTAAAGTTCGTCGACCTAACGCGAAAGTCTTGTAAGTGTTTATTCTGCGCAAACCGAGTCTACTGCATTCATTCCGTCTTTATCATTAACTGTATCACCATAATCTCCTGTCGTATCGGTACCCATCGATGCAGCAAGAGGTATTGCCGGCAACACTTGCCGACTCCCAGTAGACAAATCCTTGCAGATCTCGGTATGTTCTTTCAATTTATCATCTGGCACAAACTGCATGGGACCAATGTCGTAATGCTTCATCGCACTAAAAGGACTCTTCGTACATACCGTTTTCTCATGCCGACGAGCATTTTGATCATAGGTGAACACTCGATTGCAGAATCAGCACGGGCATCAACTAGTTAGAGATGATGCAGGTCGCGGCTCCATGATCGTTGAGGTCAAAGGCCGGCCTTGATACTCTCAATACATCTTCGTGATATGACGAGAGAGCGCATCCAAATAGATGTTAACCTTACAGTATCAGAACGTTAACTGTCATTTTTCTATATAAACAAGGTTCTTTTTAAAGTAAAAACCTAGCTTGTGGCCACAAAAGGCCTTCCGCCATATAAATGAATTTGTAAAAAATATGGGAAAACTCCGAGAAAACCCACAAACTCGTTTGCCCCAGAAGTAAACACGCAGATAATTATGTATAAATATATATAGATATTTATATACATATTTATATATACATAAATTTACATTGAGGAGCCAGCTCTTTTTTCAGAAATTTTTAAAGGGAAATGTTGAGGGAAAAATACCGATTTCATGGGGATAATGGTTTATTTTGAGGAAAAAATAAAACACTTTAAGAGAAAATCGGGAAATTCCAAGATGGCGGCAGTGCCTCGTCGCCTCAGCCCGCAGCCTTTGTCCTGAAATCGGGTTTTCCTATCTACTATAATGGTTTTTCCAATAAAAATTTGAAGCAAAAGAATACAATTTTAAACTTTGTATGTAGGTCTGAAATACTCAAAAATTATTATTAATGTTACTCAAATCAGACAGACGTAGATTTGTTACCTAGTAATTGGTAAACGTGTTGAGCGAAAGGTGCACAGTGACCATGTTTTTACGGACATTAAAAACACCATCCGAGACGACTAAATACACTTTGTTTAAAACACTTGTTAGACGATGAACTCTTTCAAGTCCAACTCTCTACATGATGAAAAATTTGTGAGCGCGGAGTCGGTAGTTACGGGGGACGTTAACACCAAGCGTTGACATTCAGCTATGTTTAAAACATTTAAAACTTGTTATAAATCAGTGTGATGACTATGCATACGTACAATGGACAACAGCGAATATTTTATGTACCAACGTTGCTAATTCTGTTTGGACGATAAACGTAGATTAGATGCTCGCAGAGGAACCGCGTGCGCTGTGTATTAGAGCATGATAAACATTTATAATCAGCATAATTAAATGGGGAGAGTAAAATTCTTCGCACTTAGACGACTACCAATAATGGAAATAAAATTCGATACATGTACGCAGAAGATACACTTAACAGCGATAAATTGTTGTAGCTAGCGATCCAGCGTGTTTGTTTTATTTTAATTGTATTACGTATTAGTATTACACGGCGAAATTAAGGTCTATGCCTATTATTACATTTAACCATGAAAATTATAAGCCTATAGTTTAATACACACAAAAAAAAANAAATTAAGGTCTATGCCTATTATTACATTTAACCATGAAAATTATAAGCCTATAGTTTAATACACACAAAAAAAAATGTATTAATAATTAATTAGGAAGTACTTTCACACAAAAAAATTACCAAGTTTAAACAAGTTATGTAANAAAAAAAAATGTATTAATAATTAATTAGGAAGTACTTTCACACAAAAAAATTACCAAGTTTAAACAAGTTATGTAACGGATAATTCATTTTTTGAAATATACTTATACTATGACTGAGCAAAAGAATTTGCTAAGATGATTGTTGCATGTAACAACGAACTTATTGGCGTGATTTTTAAATGTGGTTGCTGATTTTGCGTTTTTGATTGCATCTTAAGCTCGTTCCACGCTGCCGTGAAAGATTGAGTAAAACTTTCAGTTTTATTCCGGAGGACGAGCCTCTAGTATTCCAGTTATGTTCGTTTTTTGTTGACTGAAAACGCGATTGTAAATATTTCGGGTTAGGAAGAAGAAAGTATTCTACGTGGCAATAAAAACGGTTTCAATTTATCGCCTATCTTTCCAACGAAGCGATCGAGCGTATTTCGGCAATGCGCCCTGAACATGGGTGTTGAAATGAAAGGAGGGATAGGGTGTGTGTGTGTGTGTAGGGTAAAACCAGGGCGTGCCCAAGGCACATACACCCCCTGTGTCACCACCCTCTCCCCACACCAAATACACCCCCTACAGCCGGCTGCAAGGCCTGCCGGTCAATATTCAGCTAGCCGGCATGGCGGCCCGCCNACCAAATACACCCCCTACAGCCGGCTGCAAGGCCTGCCGGTCAATATTCAGCTAGCCGGCATGGCGGCCCGCCTATGCCCCTGCTGACTTCTTCTACTATCACCTTGTCCGAAGCGATCGACCGCCATTACCGACAGGGTCCAGGTAAGAGGAAAAAAATATATAGTTTTCTTTCTTTCACGATTACATTTCACTGTCTAGCTGCTCGCCTGTTGCGAGATACCTATTACCGTGGTTAGAATACGAAAGTAACCGTGGGAAAGAGGGGACAAAAAAAAATTTCCGCGCGGCGTGCTTCAGTGGAGCCAACTTCTCGGACGTAAAAGCGACCAGAAGATAAACAACCCCACGGCTTATACATTGTTTACTTTGTAAGGTACGAGTGGAATAGTTCACAGTGAAGCACTGCTGTAAATATTAAGCGACTGATAATGCGTTTTCAACCTGCATATTTTTCAATACATTACAGTTAACCGTGACTTGAAAAGAAATTTCTGTGCGCGTTGTGAAATGCCGAAGGAGTTTGCCAGTTCCTTAAATATGAAATAACTATTTATCTACAAGCCGGTAGTAAACTATTTAAACGTTTCGTCTTTGAATTGCCCTGTGCGTTGACAAAATTGAAATTTAATAATTAAAGAATTACCTCTATTGCCATATTTTACATCCAACGCTACAATAAATAAAAAAAAAATGCCTTGATCCATTTTCTCTCTTTTTCCTTTACGTGCAATTTTAATATGTGCGCTCAAGTTTAAATTGAGTTTTTGTATACGTGCCTTTCATTTATAGCAAAACACGTCATTACAACCGTCATGAATGATAATATTTGTGTTGCTCATCTTATTTATTTCCCACGTAGTTTTTTCACTACGCCAAATTAATAACAAAATCTGACGCGATAGAAACAATGTTATTTTTAAGTAATAAGCCTTACAATTATTTGTAAGAGTTCTTTTTACAACCTGAATGTTTTTTCCGAACAAAGTACTTGCAAAATGCCTAATACTGGTCATGACATAGGAATTAATAAAATATTAACTGCGTTAAAATAATACAGTTAGCTGGTGGAATTTAGTATTGACAGATATATTATTTCTGTTTCTCTTTTGGAGATAAATTGAAATATAAACGTTAGTGCCTAAAGTAAGCTGTGCTGTTTTTCGGGTTACTATCTTAATGGTGTAAATAGAGTTTAACGTGCGAGAAGAAAACATCTGAAAGAAATTATCGTTACTAAGACGTTAACACAAAGTAGGAAGGACCGATTTTCTATATGTATGTTATAAGTCGATTAAATAAGGAGCATTCTTTAAAATTTTATATTATGGAACACAACACATGCCGGTGGAAATTATATATACACATACGCATAAAACTGTTTAAAAATTTATTGTTAGCTAAAATGTGATGAACAACGCAAATTTTCTTAGCATAGCCACTTTTGACATTCAAGAGCAGCTATTCTAAAATGTTTTTAATGGGTTAACAAAGCATCTCAAAGCGATGATTAATGAGAACGTTGTCTAGAGCAACAGTAATTTAAAAAGATAATGTGTATTAGTTTTAATTTGGCCAACTTTTGCTTTACTTGTACGTTGTAAACTTTTTTGAACGTTTTAAATTAAGTATCGATTCTGGAAAATCAGCTATCGTTTGTGAACGTGGTACGTTAATCAATTTCATATATATATACATCAGTTGATATTTGCAAGTTTTTGGAAACCAACAGAAAACATTAAACAAGGGCAATCCATTTAACGGTGTGCTCTAAACTTATGAACTATTTTGTACACTGAGAAAAAGGTTTGCTTAAATAAAACAAGTTTTGTTTGGTGCAAACAAATTAATTGTTTGTATGTATAGGGGCAATAAAATATTTTGTTGTTTGAAACAAACTCTTTAGTAATATTTTCGAACCTAAGGCAATCAAATGAGTAGCCAAATAAATATGTACAATTAATTCAACTTAATATTTTGTTGACATTTGTTTTTGGGCTCAACACAAAGGTTTTGTTTATTCAAGCATGTATTTTGTTTGATAAACAAAATTAATTTTGTTGCTTTTCAAGATTCTTATACAACAAAATATTTCGTTGGGCAACTAAATGTACTTTTGGCCCTATACAAACCAATGTTTTGTTGGCTAGAACAAACCTTTCTCTCAGTGCAGTATTGGTGCATTTATTTTTAATAATATCTTGCACCGCGATACCATATGGAATTTTACGGCGGGATAAACAGCTCGGCAGAAATACATAGCTGTTGTAAAATATTTGCTCTCAAAGTAAGTAAAAACAATTCTGTATGATTGCTATTAATTTATTTTTCTCTACTGGCATCAAACATTTTTTTTATGTGATTAGATTCTATAACGTAAATGTATTAAATAAAATTATATAAAATCTCCCGTAATTTATTGTTTTACAATAAAAATGTGTTTATTATCAATAGTANATGTATTAAATAAAATTATATAAAATCTCCCGTAATTTATTGTTTTACAATAAAAATGTGTTTATTATCAATAGTAATATTTATAGATTAGGCGAAAATGTAAAAAAAAAAAATGAAGCGAACAAGAAAAAGAGAAGGGAGTAGGACATAACAGATTAAAGAATAAAATGACGGCATAAGTGTTTCTAATGTTTTCATAAGTTAGTTACGGGTTATTATAACTAGGAGTGATATGAAAAATATCCAGTCTATTCGGACTGTCTATTTAACGTCATTACAGATAGAATTAATGTCANAACTAGGAGTGATATGAAAAATATCCAGTCTATTCGGACTGTCTATTTAACGTCATTACAGATAGAATTAATGTCAGAAATGTTGACTGCTGTATTGAAACATTTGGTTTAAATTTAATCATGTTATTTTATACTTGGTGTAAACGTGTGAGGTGTATTATATCTGTGTGTTAAATTAAGAACCAAGTGAATTCACACATATATAGTCAGTACACATACAGTAAAACTGCAGTCTTGTTTTATGCGTGTTTCTATAGCATGTTTCGACACTTATGCCTTGTTGGAATTCATGCGTTAGCCGTAGATAAACCTTGCCAGAGTATTAAAAATAATCTGTTGGTTCAACTGTTTTATTATTAACGAATTATTTATTAAAGTCGGATATCGGTGGAAGTGCGATGAGGGTGAGAATGTATACTTNACTGTTTTATTATTAACGAATTATTTATTAAAGTCGGATATCGGTGGAAGTGCGATGAGGGTGAGAATGTATACTTTCATGCCAATTTCAGTTACGAAATTCTCATTATAACTCCACACACATTAAATTATACAGGTAATTTAATGCCCTTGGATTTCGTGCCGTGGAACCAAGTTTAATGTTTTACTAATGAATATTACTGGAAGCCATTTTTCATTGACGTATCAAATGTTTGTCTGGAGTTTATATATTTCTATCGAAATATCTCATGAAACTGGGGTGGCTTCCGATTTTTAGCTAAATTACACAGTCGTCTGGACAAGGAAACGTGTGTCCGTTAGCATAGTATGAAGCAAATTTTACTCATCTGTNCCACCACCCGGGCGAGGGGGGTGGGGATATACATTTACAACAGCAGAAATGTCTTCGGAGCACTGACATTTGACTGTAGGTGAGCGGTAAAGGTTCCACTGGTCATTGAAATCCTGTTGATTTATGTGTGTAAATGAATCTTACGTGGATAAAAAAAAAATTAATTACACCTAGATGCTGAATCCTGGCGCATTCCACATATTCGAAAGTCAGAAGTGGCTTATTTAGATGCCCGTCTACCTGATCGTACATCTTTTTTCCGTGCACGATGTGCAATGGCGAAAAGGACGACAGAGGTTCGCTCATCGAAGTGTCGCATCGCCTAATTTAACTGACGAAGTAGTGAAAAAAATGCCAGTTTTCCTTCACTTTCTGATTGTATAACATTTTACACAGATCCACCAACCATTTCATTTATTGTTTTTCAGTGATTTTCTTTTTAACTGATGCTCAGTTAAACAAGGTATATCAAATTAAATAACAACGTGTGAACTAATAAAACCCATAAAATATTCTTCTTAAACCGTGGGTCTCGTCTTTTATAATACAAATTTTACCAGTTTACATAAACATCAGTCTTTCATTTCATTTTAATCTCATTAATTTCGTGTTCACGTAATCATCGTTGCTCTCATTTTAGAAGTTTAAACTGCATGAAATATATAGAGTGAGTGCATTCATACGAAATATTTATATTAGCAATCCTAATGTTACCAATAGAGCTAAAAGGTTTGCATAACATTTAGAGTTGCATATTGCTCGTTGTACGTAATAAGTAAATTTGCTCGTTACAATTAAAATAGGCTTGATAGCTCAATTGGAAAGGTAGCGGAGGAGGTGTGGGTTCAAATCCTTGTGTCCGCAACAGTTTTTTTATTTTTCATTACCAATAGTAACTACCAGAAGAACGTTTATTTTTCGTAATTACTTGAATAAATTCAATAGAAATAATATTTAATTCACCGCGTGCAGTTGGCTGTATCACTTATTCAATAAGAGAAAGTGTTTCACTGAAACAATCAGTGATTTTCCTCCTATTATAAGTTGAGCCATTTTCACTGATTCGAGTAGTTGCGTTTGATCGCGAGTCAGTGAGTTTCCACTAATTCGAATGTAGAGCGTACAAAAGTTTCATTCCAAACTGTTAGCAAGTGTAATTACTCTTCACGTAAAAAAATATTTAAAAGTCTAGTGTATCTCGAACACTCTCCAAACACAGTTCGTGTGCTCGATAAGCGGGGGATTTACAGAATTTCCAGAGTGTGTTTAGTTTCTGAATGAACTTGCGTATTTAGCTATGTGCATATGTCACCAAACGAATTCGCGAACTTTTATTGCCTCCGTCAACATTACAGAAAAACGTGAGTGGTACCTTAGGACCAAATATAATCCAAATGTAAATAATACTTGCATTGTCGGCTACGTGTGAATCGTGCTTAGATGTTATAAAACACACGTGCAAGAGGTAGAACTCGCACCTACGTACTCAAACGAACACGCCTCCAGAGTCGACTCGTGCAAAGGAAATGGAAGTCATGACCATCGCATCCTTGTGTGAGCGGCAAGGCTACCAACAGCAAGCGAAGAAATCGAATGATATTTTTTTTTGTCTCTCTGCACCACACCTCTCGGGAGCCGGGTTCAGAAACTGGTTTTCCCCCCTGTGTTCACTTTTACTTTTTATTCTTCATTTACTTTTTTTTATTCTTTTTCTTCGTGACCTTATCTTCGCATGGCGGCCATGAACACTTTCTTGTTTTCCAGAGAGCGGCGCGACAGAAGCCCTTTGCTGGGGAAATGTCTAAAGCTCATGGGGGACCGCGACCTGCCTAATAACAATTAATTAACGCTTATCGTCGTCGTGCCAGGATATTCGAAAGTCAGAATCAAAAAGAAAATTAAACTACGAGTTTTGTAACATAAATATATAATAATCAATCAGTCTTAAAAGCACCATGTGGTTACGTAAAAATAACGCAGGCAATTATATTTACATGTTTTTGAAGTAAAGTGTTTAATGTGTTTACATCATGAAGTAAGCCTTTCCAGCAGAAAACTCTAAAGAAACGTGCTATGAAATGGAGAAAAGAGAACAATACGGCCCAGTGACTCTGTGAATGCGGAAAAGTTACAATTTAACTCCGAGGAAATGTTTTGCTTCCCCATTGGAAAAAATCACTAAAATTTTGGGAGCACATGTCCCATTGATTACGAGCATCAACTTAAACTGTTTTATGATGAATTAATTCGTAAATAAAGTATCAACTTAGGAAGACGCATATATTAAAAATAAACTTTTTTATTTCCTTCCTTTTCCCCACATATCTGCACAAGATTTAAAACGAATTTACGCAATGTTATGACTTTGTCAGACTATATTTTTCAAATAAACGTTGAAGTTTTTAACGAAAAATCTTGTGCCAAGCAAATTTAGAATCGCACAAATGTTACATTTCAGCTATTTCCAAACAAAAACCGCGGTGGAGAAAGTTATTTGAGATGAGAAATTTGGTTCGTCTGCATTAGGATTTTACTTCCAAATTTTTCATTTTTGAATTGTGTTGTAAAATGTTATCAAATATGTAAAGGGAGTTAATAACAAATTGCTAAGAAATTTCTTTATCGTATTATGTTACTATCAAAAATTACTTTAATACGTAGACAAAAAATGTTACATTTTATAATTTTTTGGCACGAGGTAACAAATTAGAATAACTATATTTCCACTAGTATTAGCTATAAAAATTTATTTCCTCCCTTTCTCCACTTTTATTGAATCGTTATGTGATAAGCCATTAAAAATTTTAAATTTTCTATAACATCTTTTGGACACTTTAACAGTCTTGACCAGCCTGTTCACTCTTGATAGCAAGATAACCCCCTCACCGAACAGCTAACCAACATAAGGTGGGATCAAGGCAGTGAATATTGCTAAAAAATCAGTCAAGTTTAGACGACTCAGTGAAAATACCCTCGCATAACATCAGTAAAATATCACTGGTTTATACCCTTAACGAGTTCTTATTCTCAATATTCTAAGTGGATATCAGTACTCCGAAACTCTGGTTCCTACCTCGCTCCAGTGATTCTCTAGATGGTACCATCTCATCAAATACATTTTCAGCGAGTACCATTTCAGTAATATAAATAGTTGAACCTATTTAAGTGCGTAAACATACATGCATGTCTGCACGTAATAGAGGAAAGCAGACTGAGTACATTGTAGAACGCAGTGTTTCTGCTACGACTAAAAATATTCGTGAAATTGCTCACTGATTATATGCTCTGCATTTATAGCGGTATGAAGTAGATCAGCTGTGGTATTTGATTGTTATAGAAAAAACAATGAGCCTAGATGTCTGTAAGATTTTTGTGTTTCCAATAGATTCCATCGGCTGAAGAAATAATACAGATTAACCATTATAAAAAACTTCTCAACGACGTTAATATACAAAAACAGAGGTTCTTATGAGCTACCAACACTTCTTTGAATACGGCGTGTGGCAACCAGATACAATACAAGTATTGCATTTACAGGCAAATTATGGTGACTTGAATAGTGGTTCCACCAACTTAAATATAGTACACTGGACGAACAAAATAAACTTCGTTGCATGTCAAATCGCTTTTAACTGATGGTACATACTGTGTAAGAAATATTACACACTTTTTTGGTGGTACGATAAACAAGAACATTTTTTGAGCTAACAAGCATTTCCGCCATTGTACATATGTTCTGTTACCACAACGCATCAAATGAAAATAACAACTTTCTTATTTTTTCAGTTATTCTTGATACGGTCTTTCAAGGATACTCTTTGATACAGCAGCTAATCTATACTTAAGTGTTATTACTCAGGCACCGCGCTTACTTGAAAACTCAGAAAATGTGGATTATGCTTGCGAGTGAGCAGATGATTTGTTACACAAAACGTGTTTAATACAAATCATCTTACTTCAGGTGATGTAAAAATAAAAACAACATGTGTTCTCATCCATTTCACTTGAATCCGTTAGCCAGACTGTTATACTTTTTAACTTTAAGTCAAAAATATTGTAATATGACTCATTTCACAGCAGTTATTAAAACCACTATCGACCGAAACTGGAAGATATAATATATTTAATATCAATGAAATGGTCACTCCATACAACACATTTCTTGATTTAAATTATGAAAGTGCAAAGAATTGAGAGAACCAACATATGTAATAAATTAACTTGACAGAAAAATTTTACTTCGGCGTTGAAAATCAGTGCAAGGAACACGTATTTTCTTCTCAGCTTAATCCAATAATAATTACGAAAACTGGTAATTTGTAAGGTTGGTAAAAATCTGTTCACATGAAACTGAACTCATTTTCGAGAGGCCAGCTGGCCATTTTCTCCCCCCNGACGTTATTTTTCATCCCGCCTAGCGCAGAAAACATTTGGTATTATTTTATTACTACAGAACAAACCAACTTGTAATAACTATGCGCCAATAAACTAACACTAGAAAAGTATTAGTTATATGCGAATACATACATATATATAGTTGCAACACTGTGACTGTGATTCAGTCTAGAGATAATATACTGTAGTCTGATGGCATTACATGATCAGCACGTACCAAACCAGCGATAGAAGCCAAGTACTGCATAAATATACACCATACCTCCCTTGGGCACCAANATGATCAGCACGTACCAAACCAGCGATAGAAGCCAAGTACTGCATAAATATACACCATACCTCCCTTGGGCACCAAAACAAGCGTGTGTATTCTCGCATGTAGACGATCGTACATGAGACGGATATCATACTGAAGTATAGTGTGTCAAGCCTCTTGCACTTGTTGTAGCAACTGCGCAAGGTTAGTAGCTGTAGCTGTCTGTACAGATCAGACGTCGTCCCACCATGTCCCAAAATGTCCAGTGGGAGAGAGATCTGGGGATCGTGCTGGCCATAGCAGTTATCGAACACCGCGAAAAGTATGTCAAGCAGCAGCAGCAGTATGCGGACGAGCATTATGCTGCTGAAACAGTTCATCGCCTTTCTCTTGATGGAATGGCAGCGTAACGGGTTGAACGATGTGCTGAACGTAGCGAGCACTGTTTTAACGTACTCTCCACAAANTAACGGGTTGAACGATGTGCTGAACGTAGCGAGCACTGTTTTGACGTACTCTCCACAAACACCAATGATGAACGGGAATTGTAGTTTGTTGGGCTCCACGCCTTGATTTCAGGAGTTGGGCCCGTATGTCGGGGCCGTTGACGTTACTCGGGTCGACGCCGGACATGTGAACGGCTATCACTTGCACGAAGGAAGAACCTGCTCTCATCTCTAAACACAATAGAGTCATTCCAGTCTCCGGGCGATCCTTTCACGACACCACGGGAGACGTTGCACTACGGTGTGTGTGGCATGAGGGGAAGTCTGGTCAAGGGTACACGTGCTCGTAGTCCTGCTGTAAGTAGACGGTTCCAGACTCCGCACGTGGACACCCCTGGTTCCACGTGCTGCCTGATCATTGCTGTGGATGCAATACGGTCTNCAGGGTTTGGGCGTGCTCAACTGACCAGAGTTGATGACGTCGCACGCACCACGGATGCATCACCACCAACGCGTGCAGCAATCCGTCGATTTTTCCATCCCGCCTAGTGAAATCCCACGACGCGTCCCCTTCCAAACGGCTGTTAAGCTCACAACAGGGACACGGACCCGTCTTCGAGGCTTGGCGGTAGCTTGGCTGTTACGCACGTGCATACTCAACACTCAACCTTCCAGAGGCACACGATACTGTCTAGTGCCCTGCTGTACACGGCGAAACGAAGTGAATATACGCCAGCAATGTTGCATCTGAGGTTGCCCAACAGAATCCTTGTTGTTTGTGATGTAATTTACGTATTTCCTCACGTGAAACAAAAATTATAATTTAATACTGAGGAAATACATTATAGTGGACAAATGTGGATTTCGAAATAGTTTTAAGCAGTCCCCTGTTCCTCATCAGATAATTAAGTTCTGGAGTAATATATGAAAATAAAAATTGCGGGACTTACCACCTTAATATATATGAAGAGAATCCCATTTTAGAAAGCTTTCAGGAGTTCGCTGCCAATTAATGCTGTATTTGAGATACTAAGTTACGTTGAATAGTATACAGTAAGGAGCTGATATATATTTTTTCACAGAGTTTGGTTCTGAATGAGTTCAGTCGACCTTGAACCAATTAAACGTCACGTGCCAAACCTGTGACCTGACTTCACTATTTTAGTAATTCACATTGTGTATTATTTAAGTCTTTATCATTGCGACAATGTCCTACAAACGATTTTACTAAACACTTCAATAGCCCACACTTAACGTTGAATTTCCGCAATACCATCAGAATATTCTGTTCATTACAGTTATAGTTGTTAGAAAAAAAAATATGGAAAATAATTGAAGTTATGTTATAAATAATTATTGTTTCTTGTGTAGTAGGAACAGAGAGTTCTACTGCAGGAAATATTAGTAGAGTTGCAGAGATAATCACCCACGGGACCGCAAAAAGCATTTATGTCGGTATTATTACTCTCTAGGAAAACATTTAGGTGATATTATCAACCCATGTCATTGCTGTCACTATACGTTAACAGTTTAAATAGTTTGTGGGTACTGACAATTTGGTTTCTACATCTGGGAGAACCTTTGGACTCCAGTGAAGATAACATAATTTTCCGGAACTCATAGCAAAGAGGGACCTTCTATAGAAACTTATCATATCCGTTAGCTTATTACTTCGCGAATAGGGATATAGAGCGTTGTACCGTCCTTTTGACAGCGAAACAGCAAAAACTGGATTCTTAAGTTTTAAAAGTTTGCCGTGTGCCATCAGTATAACTGAGGAACACACAGTAGACTGCCTTGTAATGAGAAACTAAAAATAACTGATCTGGTACAGTCTAGGGGAGAACAGTTACTGCCATCCAATTGTGACAAAAATGTTACACTGGTAGCAAGCGTGCATTTAATTTATGATACACGCTGCACTGGGAAAAAGACACGAGACTGAGAAAAAAAAATTTCTTTTACGAAACTTCTTCTACCTTGGTCTAACTAATGGGAGTCTGGAATCACCACTTTACAGCACTTGAGAGCGCCTAATGGAAAATCTGATCCTTACAAATAAATTACGACTACGAGGAGGAATATTTTTACTTCACCTACGTGAACTACAGATGCAGACAAAAGATAGTCCTATGGTTCGGAATAAAAAAGGAAATGTTTAATTAATGTACACTAGCAGTCAAAGTTTTAGGAACCTCTTCTGTGTTTCACTGAAAAAATATGTCGGACTCGGTGTATGTGCGGTTAAACACACCGGCCCTTCCTCCACGACGCTTCGGTTTAGATCCTGGACTTTTGCATTGGGGTCGTGTTGGACGTTGATGATCGGCGGTGTGTTTTCTCTGGGTACATTTGATATCCCATTAAATTAATTATGTTGCTTCACCTTGTGATGATATTTAACGTCACTCTTCAGGGCTATGGGGGCGTCTGTTTAGAAGCACATCGTTTGTGCAAAACAACATTGATCAGACTCGTGTCGAACCCCGAATCAAATCCCGAACTAGGCAGATTCGGATAGGTTACAACACACGCTCCTGTTCTTTCCTGTTGTTTTGCGACATCGCATAGGACGGGAGGACGTCAGCGTCCCAATTTATACGATAAAAATAGGAAAACCAACGGTCTGTGTGGCGAGGCTTTACTCTAGTCTGAGGTTGTTAGGAATCGAAAAAAAACACGGGGTCACTTGCACAGTTGCAAGACTGCACGAAGTACCCAAGTCCTGAATACACACGTTTTTGCAACTTCGTAGTGCAGAGGGGTTCTTTCAGCAATTTCTATGAATAACTGCGTGCTCACGAAGACACGGTTGACTTCCCATCACTTCAACTACTGCTATCGAGTCAAATATTCACGTCATCGTGAAAACCGAAGAGATCTGTCAGCAGACGTTTCGCCGAATCCAGCAGACAACTGCTTTGAGAAAAGCTACATTGTTGTAGGTGCACAATTTCTGCACCCATAACCCATCTAGACTCTTGGTTTACGGACAGAAATCAGACTGGCTGTTGATAACATCTAAAACTGTTAGACAGTTACTGCAAAAGAACTGACTGGTGTGGTATTGTGTGTGATTGTATCTGTCACTATGGATATAACTGTTACAGCAGAGCATCCTGTTCCTCCTACAAAACAGGTAGTCTCGTCTACAGAACAACTTCAGCATAATATAGACGTTCCACCAACAAACAGAAATGTAATGAACAAACAGAATATTCTGTCGCACATACAGAAATATGCTTGCTGCTACAATTGCAGAGCTGTTCTACTGTCACTTATATGATGATTTTTTCCCTTCTTCAGTGTCCATGAACTGGCAATACCCGTCAGTAATTCGTATGCCGATTCCCTTGGAGTGCGCGCTTACGCATCCTCCTCGCCAGATACTTTCGTCCGGCCTCCGTTACTATTGTTTTTGTCGGATTACAGAGACCGATACTTTTAAGCCGATATCACACGATACCTGCTGGCGTACTTGATCTTGTACAAGCTTCTGCANCCGATACTTTTAAGCCGATATCACACGATACCTGCTGGCGTACTTGATCTTGTACAAGCTTCTGCAAGGCCTGGTGCACGAGCCGGTATGCCAGCCGCTATATGAGCCGCCATGGAAGACTCATATTACATGACAGCAGTTCGCTTACTAGCAATTTAAACTCTCGGATGGCGCGCAGCGCGTGGCTAGTAGTAAATATGACCCCAATTTGTATAACTGCTGCCAGTCAGTAATTCGCACGGGCCTATAAAAAACTAGCTGGCACATTACAATGTTACTATATAACTGTTGGCCTTTACATCAATTCGTTTCTTACTGGTGTAGTTCTATTCGTTTTCTTGAAAATGTGGTGAAGTCACAAGAGTACGAGAGTGTTGTTTTTAATTTCGATGAAAATTATCAATCGGATTCAAAATGTAGTTTTTTCTTTATGTACGAAGTTATTACCTGCGTGTAATATTTTATGAAGAATGAAAAAAAGCTTCCGAAGGAGTTTCGAACTCGCACCTTAAATTAACGCTCTAATCACGAGCGCCGAAACTTTACCACGGTACTACCACTTCACACATGCTGAAATCTTTAAATGCTGGATAACCACTCACATAAAAATTTTTTTAGTGTAGGTAATGTTTAGAAAGGTTTTGTACTGTTATTGAAAGTTGTCATAACCAATGTCATTCGCCTTTATCGTATTTTAAATCTATTTAATAGGCTCGTATGCTAAATGCGTTAGGCCTACAAGAATGTACGGTCCCCACTTCAGAAGCCTGCCAATTAGGTGGGTGTTCTCTACGCTCTAGAATGTTTATCCCACACGGAAATTGTTTTATTCTTATGGAACAAAATTGTGTGGTGTGACGTCCACGGGCGAGATAGGTAAGACATCTGTTTCGGAGAGATGAGAGATATTTGGGCGGTTCATAATATCGAGGTCTTGGGAGCCGATAGGGGTAAAGTGAGGGGAGCATGGAGCACCGCTGGAATGCAAGGGCGGGGGAAACGGGAAATCCCTGAGAAAACACTCGACCTCGACCAGCGATATCGTCCAGAACGATTCCCATGTGCAAAATACCCGGGAGCAACCCCGCCCGGAATCGAGCCCGCTTCACCTAGGTGGGAAGTGAGTAGTCTAACCACTACACCACCGCGGTCCGATATCTTTCGGACGACGACGCGAGGTTACGTGTGCTGATCCCGCGCGAACCATGCACGTTTGTAATGTTTTCATCAGTAATTTTAGGCTAGTGCGTCACGTAAGGAGCTCCTCCCCGGCAAGTGCTCCCACGTAGAAACAGGAATGGTAATACGACCAATAAAATACGAAAACATGTTGTCTACTTTTCGTGTGCAATGTTTTATAACGTTTGAGAGATTTTATTTCAGTGCATTGAGTGATCAAGCCAGAAAATGTGCGCTAGGCTCTCCATATTGAACCTCTGAGTGATGAAGAACGACAGACAGTATGAGCAATTGTGAAAAGAATATACGACGAAGATTCGAAGTTAAGAACTGGCCATGCCTGTCCGTTATGCACGGTAATCCAACAAAGCCCGAATATAAACTTTTTCCCGCCGGAAAATGAAACGGCAACGCTCTGAAATAATCGATAAATGTAATTAAAAATTAACATGAATAGCATAAAGGTTATTTGTGTTCTCTGTTCAGTTGAATTTAATAGGCCAGGATATAAAAGTATTTAAAACACGTTGTCAGTAACATATCAATAATAGGATGTATGTTTATAGGCGAAGTTTAGGTGGCTCTCTGCTCGCTGGTTGGCTGTTTGGCGAGGTGTCAGGTTGTGAAACCGCAATATATTCAGACAACGGGAGAGTTCCGAAGAACCACGGCAAGAATCATTCAAAATATAGTCGCCAACCTTTGAAAACCTTAATGTAATAATTTTTTTTTTCGAACGAGTATTTCCGTTAAAGCCAATGTTAAAATGCTCTCCGAATTACAAATTTCACTTTTTCATGTTGTTGGTCGGGTGGAGTTATATGNGTTAAAGCCAATGTTAAAATGCTCTCCGAATTACAAATTTCACTTTTTCATGTTGTTGGTCGGGTGGAGTTATATGGTGGGTTCTTAAATGTTTTTTCGCTGTACGGTAGGCTGTAGTGCGATATGAGTAACGCGGAAAACCATACAAGAAAAATAAATCAATTTCATCAACGTAAACTTCTACATATTATTTAATAATTTTTGTGACTTCTTAAATTATTTGTGGATACCAGTGACCATACGTTTGATTAAAAATTATAACAAAATAATAACGCTTTGTGGTTACTTGTTAAAGTTCAACAGTACGTCTTACATATTCCGCAACAAAAAAGGTTGTAAAATGTTCTCTAATAAGAGAAAAGTAAAAAATATTTTTTAATTATATTCACAAAAAAATTTTACGACGGCTTTCAGATTCGAACCCGCACCGTGCAGAGTTTCTAGCCTAACCCCTTTGACCATACGACCTATATTACTTACTGTGTTGTGATTTGAAGAATCACTAGACATCAGAATTACATTAAACATCTGCAGGAGTACCGCACTTGCTCAGTTGCAGATTCGCAAATGCAGAATATACTGGATTATGAATGCGGCAACATTCAAGTACTGAAAACTACAATGTACGACACAAAACTTCGAATGTCGCCGAGCCGTTACATTCGGTACGAATTGACCTTCCTTCGCTGTGAACGAAAGCAATAATGTTTATTTCTTGGCTATAAGGGAAGGTAGTATTGCCATAAAACAACCACAAATAAATCATTAATTAACAGCAAACATATTTTTATATAGCCTCCTCTTTAAATCAAAGATATATTGTGTAACTATAAACAAGACCATTACAATGTCAATGGTTTTCTTTGCCGTACAGAAACTTTGAATCGATTTTTTTAGATTGCACGGGCAGCACCACTGGTTCCTGTGTTCACCTACCAGGTGCCGACACAGCATTGTTGAAATCGGCTCCGGTGTTATAGACATTGTTTATAGTAATTTATTTGAATTTTAATTGTTTATTTTAAGGTAAATCATCATGTAAATTATTATAATCGTCTTGCTGAGAGTACAACCACAGTTTGAAACAAAGATACAATTTTCTTTACGCAGTAGCTGGATTTTGATTGAATATTTGCATGATGTGCCATTTTTTTGGAAGTTATGTAACTGATAGACATTTTAACGGATTTGGAAGGACCGAAAAGCCCGTTGCAGCCTTTTTAATTGGTTCAGTAGGCTGATAAAGAGGCGAGATACAACCACTGAATTGGACGCCATTTTGAATTCCGGGTTCCAGGTCAATATTTCGAAGTGGCAGCAGATAGTTTTGAATTCAGAGGGGTGCAAAGTTGTTTCACCATTCGTTATATAATATAAAATGCTTCTTGCGCTCCAACGGAATACTTTTATCGGGATTTTTTTCGTAGACTTTACACTTAGTTTACAAATTTTTTTTTGTAAATATACAGAAATTTCGCACTTTATAATTGGAGCAGGCTGCCCTACCGGAAGGACAGGAACCGACGATGTTCCGGCCATCCCGAAGATTGGATGANTATAATTGGAGCAGGCTGCCCTACCGGAAGGACAGGAACCGACGATGTTCCGGCCATCCCGAAGATTGGATGAGACGAGGGGTGAAATAAGGATGCAGCAGCGTAGGAATGAAGACGATGAAGGAAATAGGAATTCTCAAAAAAAAAAC
Organism: Clitarchus hookeri; assembly: GCA_002778355.1. Lineage (NCBI taxonomy): Eukaryota > Metazoa > Arthropoda > Insecta > Phasmatodea > Phasmatidae > Clitarchus > Clitarchus hookeri. The sequence continues at coordinate 151,432 of NQII01003413.1, read as the reverse complement.
CTACACGAAAATTCCCGCCCGAAAATTTCCTCGCCTGCCTAGGTTCTGGGATCGAAGAACGTACTCCAATATGGGAAGAGAGTAACTGACGCCTGAGCCAAAACTTTGTCCACGACTAATCCTTGAGGAATAAGGTCAATTATAAAGATTATAATAAAATAATTCCCTGTGCCCGATTTCTGAGAACGCATTTCAAACAAGAACTACTGCATTTTGCTATAAGTTAACGCTCGTTTGTTTTATTTTAGTTCTAGAACCGTAGCGAAATCAGCGTTGAAGTAGGTTATTTGGACTTGAACACGCTGTTTAGTGTGCTTAGAATGCAAGACAAGCCTCTTAGACTGTAGCTTATTAGTACGAATGCCTCATTGATTAATTGATAGTGACGCTCTAGGTACCATTTTACAGAACCGTTTTTCTTTCCTTTTCTACGCCTGTTTCATTCGTATATGTCATAAACATTAACCATGTAAGGAACGTTTGTACAACTGAAAGCATTCACTCATTAAAAGTCTGGAAATAAAATATTTTTATTCACATTGTTCCCTACAGCAATAAATCCCCTATAAAACGGGACGCGTTCGTATTAAATTACGTTTATTTTTTTTCTTAAAATTATTTCCTCGTTTTATTTTACTGTGCGATGATATTGTTGTGTTATTCTCCTCCACATTCCTATGTTTCTAAGAAAACACCGCCATCCCAATAAATGTTTTTTTTTTTTCGGAAATATTTGAAGCCACAACGTTCGGCGTCTCAATCTGTAACCTAATCTGAGGCGAGCGCCCATATTGCCGATGCCAGAGGCTTAATAGCTCGCGTCGATCTACTGTGACAGGCGACAGTGACTCCGTCTTTCCTTTCTAGACGTGGCAAGTAATTTACGATACGTGATGAAGCCTCAACTACGAGATCCCCTGCAACTTTACGATTCCGTTGTACACTTCCCGTCATAAAACACTTCACATTTGTAAATCGGGCAGTAAAAATTTCAAGCTCGGGAATAAAGATAATGAAGTTAATTATTTCGTAGTTTACGAGCCAATTAAGAAGGAATTCTGGTAACTTTTTTTTTTATTCTAACGTTGTTATTAAGCTAATTAGGTCACATTTTTTTCTTTAATCTTGATATCCTCTGGTTTGAGGACCGACTTGACACGTTCTTTGCAAGTGATTAACGTTCGTGGGGTATTTTTATGAAGCATTTCGTCGTTGTGGCGATGAAGACAGCCCACTACGCTGCACAAGTAAGGGATTCACCTTGTAAGTCACTAAGAGCATATATAGCTTGTGGGTTCAGCTTCTTTTTCTTATTTGAACACACTGGAGGAAATTTATGTATCTGATCCAGTAAAGCATTGGTTGTAACTGTTGCAGCCAATTATAGACCACTTTTTTTATAAAATAAATTTTAAAATTCTATGGTCATGACAAGAGTGTTAGATAATTTTTTCTCTAAATTTTTTTCGGTCGTTAAAATTAAAGGTAATTTAAAATAAACCCATATTCAGACAATAACATGTTTTGTGATTTTAAATACAGCAATTGTCTGAAACAATTCCAAAACATGTTTACTTTCTCGGTATAATTATTTTGACTGGTGAAAAAAATTATGCAAAAATTGTAGTGTACTAATACAGGCTCTGCAGCAGAAGTACAGCCAGAAATAAAAAACCAAACCTAGTTAAAAACCAAACCTAGTTAAAAACCAAACCTAGTTAAAAACCAAACATAGATAAAAACCAAACATAGATAAAACCAAACATAGTTAAAATAAATTATGATACAATACTTTGCAAATTATTACAAAGGTACGCCGCTCATTAAATAAGATAGCGCCGTTCATAAACACGCCACAGTTGCAAATAAATTGTCGGATTCCACCAGATAAATTAAAACTATGGCTGGCCTGGACATACCTACGAAACTCCAAAATATCGATTGCANTTGTCGGATTCCACCAGATAAATTAAAACTATGGCTGGCCTGGACATACCTACGAAACTCCAAAATATCGATTGCAAAGCGTCACAGTAAAGTGAGTTTTCGATGTGGACTTCGCTTCTGTGTGTCAAAAAGATGTGCTTGATTCATACATCTAGTAAGAGCAAAGTGTTTTGCGTAATTACCGGGAATGTCTATGCTAGGCGGAATATGAATCAGACATCCTTCTCTCAGTCTTCATCAGTTTCTCGTTTACAAGACGTGATGCGAGAATTAAGTACTTGGAACTATAGGATAAGTCAGCATCGTCGGAGCACACTAAAAATTATGCGGAAGTTCACTGCACATAAACCACAGTATTCACTGGTTTAAATGTCGCAGCTATGGATTTAGTCCAAGTCAGCTGACTACCTTCAGCTGCCACTAAGCATACATAGAGGATGTGTGTGACTCTTGTCATTACGTATGTGCACACATGAAATTATGAAAAACTTATTAAAAGACGGTCTTTGTAAACTCTGTGGGCTTGGGCTACAGTCTGGTGTTAAGGCCATGATCACTAATATGGCACTGTTTTGCTACACGATCTGGGTAAACCATGTCACGCCAGGGCATATGCAAGATTCGCACGGGCAGGCCTTGTAGCTTTTATGACGGACAGGCGTTCATTAGGCAGAGGACACAAGATTGCTTTATGATGTAATTGCGACTAAGTTGCTGGAACCTGAAACCGCCTATTTTCTGATTCCAGCATCTTCTATTGCAAGTGCTTTCGGACTCCTGCAGAAGCACGACTCAAGCCGTAATTTTCGTGATGTTTTCAACAGGCAAAAATCAAACTCGACCTAATGTGTAGATCTTAAACGTTCTTCGGCTTCCATAGCAGGACTTACTGACAAACATACATGAGTTGTCCACATAGCTAAAAATTGATCCACACTGAAGAACCGACAGGGAAAGGAAACATTTAAGGCGTAGAGATTCCCGCCAAGTTGGATTCATTTACATTCCACCATAACTTAATTTCCAGGNGAAAGGAAACATTTAAGGCGTAGAGATTCCCGCCAAGTTGGATTCATTTACATTCCACCATAACTTAATTTCCAGGCTCGGTATTCCAAAATAAACTTCTTAACAGTTATCTCGTAATGTAACTTACTTTTCTCCCGTAACTCGTGTCACACTATAAACAATATTGAAAGGTTCCCCTCTCTATTTAATTATTTTGTCCCACGTGGGGAAATAACGTTATAACTGAAATCGCACAAAGTTTAAACATTATATTAAGNGAAAGGAAACATTTAAGGCGTAGAGATTCCCGCCAAGTTGGATTCATTTACATTCCACCATAACTTAATTTCCAGGATCGGTATTCCAAAATAAACTTCTTAACAGTTATCTCGAAATCTAACTTACTTTTCTCCCGTAACTCGTGTCACACTATAAACAATATTGAAAGGTTCCCCTCTTTATTTAATTATTTTGTCCCACGTGGGGAAATAACGTTATAACTGAAATCGCACAAAGTTTAAACATTATATTAAGTAGTCCACCCTATTATGCCAAGCTTTGCGTTTTACTGTACGGCCAAAAAGTTTAAATATTTAATCACGAAAATTTGGTAAAAAAAAAAAAAAAAAAAAAAAAAATCTAACACTGTTAGTCAAAAATAAAAACATAATTTTAAGCGTTGCAACTAAAAAATTATTTGTTTAGCACCACACTAGTACCAGTGTAAAGCTTGATTCACATTTACATCAATCACGCCGAACAGATAGAACAGACAAAAACCTGCGGTTGTTCACGTGTACGCACATTTTTCTGCGTTACCATTTTGGTGTTTGGTTGCAGGCTGTTTTAGACAACGCTGTTTCGTTCGTTGTTTTTAATAACAAAGATTCCAAAATAAGTTAAGGACGCAACAATTAGACGCTGTCATGTGTCTAATCTATATTATCAATCCTATTGTAGCACAATTGTTTACTAAACGAGTTTCAAAAGACTGTAACTTTGTCTTGTACTTCCGAAAATGCTTTATCAATTAGTGATACCTACCGGTTCATTTGCAAACTACATCTATTCAATACAACTGTTGAATAAAATTAACGTTTATGTTCACGGGTTTCATTACATATGGAAAAATTGAACTAGGGTATACTATTACGTCAAAATACACGTTGATGATCTAGAAATAAGTGGTATAAAATATGTGAACCAACTGACTTCTGGGAAATATTGGCTAAATCTATTCTTCCTGCGAGCATAAATATCGGCGTGAGTCCAAAATTTCGGCACGGCTTGTGCGAGAAACGAGAACGGTTTCTGATTGGCTGTTCTATTTTTCCGCTCTCTCTGTTCGGCGTGGTCAGTGTACATGTTAACCAGGCACGACGCTCTGTCATATGTCGGGAGCAATTAAACGCGTTTTTGTACTCGATGTCCTTGGCAGCAGTCTCGTCAACGAACGATGTTTCCACTTCTACATAACGGACTTTCCTTATTGGACTGAACAGTGCAGTTTATATAATCCACCTCCTGTGCAACGTCCCATATAAAGTACACGGTGAATGAAAGCGTCAAAACCTTTTTTTTTTCCGACTCGCGAGATAACAGCGGGAATTTGACACGTCTCCGTGCGAGAATGCAGTTCGCGGTCATCCGAATGCGTAGTGGAGGCGCGTGGTTCGCCAAACAGACGCAAGTCTGCAGAGAGTTATACTGACCTTTCACCCCCTTCGACCACCCTCTCCACCTCCCAAACCCCTCCGCGGAGGGGCCTACCATCTTACGCGACGTGAGCGGCATACCGTCTGCTTGGCCGAGGGAGTTAAAAGNTAAAACCGTGCCGGTGGTTTCTAACAAGTTGGCCTGTTTATTTGATGGTGCCATAAACCGACTGTTTATGACTACTCCTACAGCCCCCTCTCCCCCCTCACCAACGTTTGCCGCTACCACACTTCACCCCTTTCCCATTTCTGTAGCTCCGCACACTCACTCACACGCACACGCACGCACGCACACACAGGCACACGTCGTCGCCCCTGCGGTAGTGCGTGGTCTGCCCGAACCATCAAACACGCGTAAATCAACACGCCAAATGGGAGACAANTCGTCGCCCCTGCGGTAGTGCGTGGTCTGCCCGAACCATCAAACACGCGTAAATCAACACGCCAAATGGGAGACAAACCCCGGAGACTTTAACATGTCTCCCATTTGACGAGGGCTGCAGGCTCACCTGGTTATGATCGCACCGAGCTCTAGTTGTAAGTATTTGTTCTCTNAAACACGCGTAAATCAACACGCCAAATGGGAGACAAACCCCGGAGACTTTAACATGTCTCCCATTTGACGAGGGCTGCAGGCTCACCTGGTTATGATCGCACCGAGCTCTAGTTGTAAGTATTTGTTCTCTCAGAAAATATTATCTGTACCCATCCCTTGGCAAATCCTTTCGTCGCCTTCATTCCGGAAGGTGGCTGGAAGACTCGACCATAGAGACACAGGGGAAAAATTCGCGAATTAGTTTCGGTACAGGTTAGAATTTAAAAAAAAAATGTGTGTTATATCTACGATTGACTGACGCGTTATTTGACACCTTCTGGAGGTCCACTGAGCCAATAATAAACAGCCAGCAGGTCCGAACATCGTCTCCCAACTCTGACAGCGAGAAACCAGTGATCAGTTGAAAGTCCATTCATGGTGTTACTTCGAACTTACCTCAAGACCTGCTGAAGTTTCACTTTCAGGCATTTTCTTCCATATAAATTTCATTACTGTTCAGTAATATGGAGCTCATTAACACAGATAGATATTTCCAAATTAGAAAGGACGCAAATTAATATTTTCCATTACACCCAAGACATCAAAAATATCAGTTCACCCATAAATTGTTTATACCACAAACTCCAATTCTTGCCACTTAAAATACGTAGAGATTTAATATGGCCAATTCTGACACGATAAAATAATTAACAAAATAGATTGTCCCAAATTGTTATGCACTATAGGATTTAGAAATCCGGCATGTTGTATCAGATCTCCAAATTTGACTATTTTGACAAATGATATGTTGTACAGAAGTATTGGGAACTTGAACAAATAATTCAATTATTTCGATTTCAACTAAAATAACTAATATTACAATGTAATATGTAAATTTTTTGACGTACTACAAACGCAGAAGTNAACTAATATTACAATGTAATATGTAAATTTTTCAACGTACTACAAACGCAGAATCAACTTGGACCGAAACTGGACAGTAGGATGAACTGCACCATTGGGTATTAGATTAAGTGAACATATTCATGTATTGTATATTCTGTTTGTATAATTAGTATACTCTTAGATCATAACTTTGTGTATGCTTTCTAAGGCCACCCAGCTGTTGTCATACACAATAAATATATAAATAAATAACCAATACACTTATATTGTTTCTGTTATCATTCACATTGATTATAAATAACATATTATAATGTACAGATAAAATATAAATGAGAATACTGTTAAATTAAAAATAATATATTTCTAATATTGATTGAAGTATAAAACGCTTGCAATACATTAAATTTTTGGGGAACAACTAAACATCTCCTATATGGGGTGATTTTTCAAAAGTTTCATTCCGAAAATGTGAAGATATCGCGAATAGATTGTACGAAGTATTGTACATAAGACTGAAGTCTAACTTACGTGTAATTTTTCAGGTTACCGCTTATTAAGCGTCTTCATCGGCACCGAGCGATGTGACGCACTGGTAAACTTCCGGACTAGCATTCGGGAGGACCTGAGTTCGAATCTCCCTTGCGGCCATCCTGATTTCGGTTCCCCACGATTTCCCGACGTCACTCCAGGCAAATGCTGGGATGCTTCCTTCCTCGTTCCTGCTTCGCTGAGGAACTTGTTTGTTCCGTCTCGAAGGACCCACCTACCCACCCACCCTCAGGGTAGCATTAATGTCGCTGTAATTTGTATTAATATCTCTATTAGCATCAATGTGTTTGTCAGAGAACATAGTTAAGCAATTGCGCTATAAAATTTCCCCCCCAAAAAAATGTATGTTTTAATTTTATTTATGTATGTGTAACTGGTTAAAAAGTGATCTGGAAGTAATATTAGATGGAACTACTCTATTAAGATCAAAAAACAGTGTTCTTTTATATAAAATATTAATGAATTCTAAATTAAGACGTAATCTAGAATCAAATTTATGATACATAAAGGACCGAAAATGGTAAGTCAAAATTACCTAACTTCTTTGGATACCCAAAATGTTTTTTTTTACGGGTCACTAATAAATAGTTATTTTCATTTGGCTTTCATTTGAAAGTCAAGAAATTAATATATGAATGTCTGCTTTGTTACTTTTTCTGGAAATCAAAGTTAATCGTATGGAAAAGCAGGAGTTGTAGGCCAACAACCACCTTTTAATCACAAGTAACACATTTTGAATCAGCTGGTATACCGAATTTTTGAAAGTGAAAAACTTTTATTCGTAAGACTTATAGTCCTGAAAGTAGGATATTCATACAGTTGTTAATTAATTATTCTGAACATCTAAGTGATTTTATTTTGCACAGGTACTGCCGCTATTTATAATGTGTAAACACGATTGATTTTGAATGAATATTTTGTATATTCAAAAGTTGTATATTATTATCTCAATATAAGCTATACTTACAAAAAATATAGTGATTCATCTTTAGAGAAAGTATCAAAATACACACCGAGAAATACTTCAAGAAATGAGATGCGTTATTTTTAAGCAGTAGTTTTTTTATGTTGAAAATTACCCGAAAACTCTAGTAAAAGTTGGTAAATTAAATCCTTGGTATACGTCGCAAACAGATCTCATCTGATGCGTATCGCATTTCCGCTGGTGTCTTTGTGAACGCATTTTTGCATTCGTTCAGGTCTGAACGAATAATCGTTTTTGTATGCTACGTTATGCTAAGGAACAAAAGCAGATTTGTAAAAATAACGGTAGCATTTAAAAATGCTTCGTACAGTGACTGAAAACAGTAAAATTCGATGAGAAACCGTTTAAGTCCCACGTTCATCTTAACTATTTCACATAGTCGTCTTTTGTGACAGAAGTTCGTGTATTTTATTTTTATAAATGTTATTGCAATATTTCCAATGCCTGGCGTTGAAAAACATAACAGAAACAGGAACATCAAAAACAAAAATTTCCCGCAGTTATCCTTCAAACAAGCAATCTCAAACTGATGAACAAGATTATTTAAATCTGCTCTTAACCAGCAATGTCGTGTATTTATGAATCTACATACGACTTCACATGTGTTAAGTAGTTTCTTAATCTCTAAATCTGACCTGGTTAGAATCCGTTGTGTTCAGTAAAAATGAAACCCAGTCAATAAAAACTGAGCCACTGAATGTAATGCAAGTTTGGGAATTACTCCAATCACAGAAATTCACAGCTTTATCATATATATTGATATCCAAGAATTAAATTGTATCGTGGAAAAAAATATTGCTTCCAGGACAAATTATTAATTCTTCGTATAAACGTATTTTATTCATTCCATATTGCACAGGAGGTAATTACATAAGTGTGAGCGTATTCCATTGTTAGGGTATATTTTAATGTGCATCATATAAACGTCCTTAATATGTTCTTTTGTCGCTTAGCTGTGTCTTTGTTTATTTATATTTTCACTTTATACTACTGTCATTTGTAAGTTTTATAACTTATTATTCTTGAAACTTTTCTTTTAATATAAATCGGCAAAAAAATTATTTCCGCTTTTATTGCTCTGCGATTTACTGTGTTTAAGAGCAATTTTAGCAAATCTTATAGAGTCATACGATTGTTTAAATAAGTTGAACTGACTGAAAATTTAAATGTTTTAAAGTAGATGTGTGGGCATCGCACCAGGTTATTTTAAAAACACGAAAGATTCATTGTTTAGAAAATTAACTTGTTTCACTAACTGAATCATTGTCCAAATTTATTGTGTCAAAATACATTAAACAGGTAGAATGTGCTTGCTTGTTTCTTTAAACATCCACAAACAATCCACCAACGTAGAAATTAGAACAGATATTTACGTAACAGTCTATGTAAATATGAAAAGCTGCCAAACGAGTTATAAAAAGTTACATAAAATTCAGGCCGCATTTTTCATGGGTGTACGAAAAACTAGACGTAACATTTTGCATGCCTTGCTGCTTGCATAATGGAATGTCATTTTTCAAGTTGCACTAGTATTTTGCTGAGGACAACTCCTCTCACGCATAAATTTGAATTCAAGGGTAATTGTCTTGAAAATAAATCTGTTTTCCAAAAGTGCAACGGGCGAACGCACACTTCGTAAATACATAAATGACAATACGTTGATTGAGTGTCCATTGACAGATGCAATTAATTTTTCGAGCTACTAGCACCTGCCGAGAGTCGTAAATGTTTTATATCTCCCGCATGAAGCCTCCTGTCATATTGGTTTCATTAGCAGTTTACCTTGACTTGGGTATATTGGAACAAATGTAAAAACCAATGTTAAGAATGTTGCACATTTTGTTGCCACTACTGCTTGAAATTTACGCTGATGGCGTTTTTTGTTTAAAATTATCGGCTGTAAGCCGCTATCGCGTGGCTGCAATTAACAATGCATATCTACCAAAAACATTTCAATTATTTCACTGAAAATTTATTAAAATAATCTTACTGGAAACTGACTGAAATATTTTTGTGTGTACACCAACGTGATTTATACATTTCGAAATGTATTTCCCACACGTTGGTCATTAAGACGAATATTGCATGCCGTTTATTTGAGAATTTTTCATCTACGCTTAAAAGCGAGATACTGAGCGCCTGTGATGAAGTGAGATGAATATGGACCAGCGAAGGAACGTAAGGGCGGGGAAACGGGATAACCCCGAGAAAACCCTCATGTTAACGGCAACATCCACCAGGTTTTTCGCATACAAAAATCAGGGCGACCCCGCCGGGAATCGAGCCCGGTTCGCTTTGGCGAGGGTTAAGTGCAGAAGATCATATTTTCTTGGGTACACGTAAAACAGAATTTTTCACAAAATCGTACACTGGGGAACATGTTTTATTGAATCAAACAAAGTTTGCTTGGCTCAACCACATTAATTGTTTGTATAGAAGCAATGAAATATTTTCGTTTTGTAAACAAATTATTTTGTTTTTCTTATTTTGTTGCTTCAAACAGAGATTTGGTTGGTGCAGCCAAATAATTTTTTGGCTCTACTTACATTAAACAGTTTAGGTCAATGTAAAGAAATTGGAAGCCCGGCCAATATTATAACCTAGATCGTATGCGAACGAGCGTTTCACCCTAGCAACCTAAACTAAAGTGACTACAGATGAAATTTAAATGTTTTAAAATACACATGCACTTTTTAAATACTGCGCACCTTGTGCAAATGCATTTTTCAAATTTTACAGCTTTACTTTTTGGATTCCTGTTTAACTGGTTTTATTAGGCTGTTTATACCATTATTAGGCATCAATAAATTTTCTAACAAGCACTTTTACAATCCTAATTATCACAAAAAACACTAGAGTTTCATTTTCGAACAAAGGTAATCAAATGATCTGCCGTACAAATATATACAGATGATTCTACAAAATATTTGGTTGACTGTCTGTCTAACTTCTCTGTGCACGACAAAGAAATTTTGTGTATTCAAAAATGAATTTCGTTGCATTAAAAAATAAAATAATGTTACTTTTCAAGTTTTGTTTACTCAACAAGATATTTCGTTGGGGCAACTAAATATATTTCTGGCCCTAAACAAACAAATATTTGTATGGCTTTTCTCTCGGTGTCGTGACATCTGTGTTGTCAAATCCCAATAGATAACCATAGGACGTAAAATTCGTCCCACCAACACTTCCTTACCATATCTTAACACCTGCTAACCTAGGAGAACACCTCCCTGTGTGTGTTGCTCCAGTGTAAGATATTTCTATTGCACCTCGTGCTTAGAACGCTCAAATAACTTCCATAGTGACTGTTGTGTCGGCAGTAAGCAGTATTATACAATAAAATAAAGCTGTGATGACAATTTGGGTGTGACAACTAACCATCAAAATGTGGTTCTGGCTTCCACGCGCAACATGAGAACTTCTTGAATGCTGGGAGAATATTTCCTGCGTAGTGCAAAACGAACATAATAAATCTGCTAACCAAATTCGCTACGCCTTGTCTAGCTTCCAACCTGGAAGTGTTTCCTATGCTTGTGGAAAGTGAGCACTAAAGATTACACTTATAAGTGAAATTACATGCTCCATCACCCCTAACCGCATGGCATTGAGCTGGGGAGTAGTTTCCCCCCCCC
>NQII01003413.1:114456-139003 GCA_002778355.1 Clitarchus hookeri | reverse complement strand
ATACCCAGTGCCGCGGAATAACGGAACCCGGGGTGTATACCCCTTCCTCCTTTTTTTTTTTTTACCCTTTCAAGGTCAAGCATTGCCCTCCCCTTTTTTACGTAGCGCGAGGAGAAGGACTAAGGGACCGATTTCACGGTAAACTTGTGCAAGGAGGGGGCGGGGGAAAGAAGGTTAACCCTTCTTCATACTGGCGAGGTCGTCTAAGGCTGGTCGCAAACTGAGAGCGTTTTTTGAAGCGGGAAAATTGTACTTGCTGAAGCGATGGCGCTTCTAAAAATTATTTTATTCAGTACGCAAAACTGTCGTACTTACAAAAAAAAATATTAAAAAAATTAGTTTTAATGGAATATGAAACATTTAAGAGCCATTTATAGTACAGCGACGTACAGTTACATTAAAAGTTATACAGAAATTTTATTTTATACATTACATTACAGTTATATCTATTGATTTCTGTTAGACAACTTAAGATTTATATTTCAATAAACAGCCTCGGTTGCAGTTTAGTTGACAGGATATACATTTTTTGTGTCTGCCAATAAGAGAAAACTGCGTATCTTAAAACCAAGTCATCGTAAACACATAAATAAATGTTTGGCTAGAGGAGGCTGTTTAGTTATAAATAGACAGCTCATTAAATTAATTTAAGTGAGTGCATAAGGGTTACAACCTGTCTGTGGAGAAGGGGGGGGGGGATAACATACGCCTAAGGATGAGATTTTGAGATGGGGACCTTCAGTGCCCAGCCTTCCAGAAGTGTTTAATGGCAGAATGCGAGGGATTATGAAACTGGAGTACCTAGAGAAAAGCCGCAAGCCAACAGCAACGTCCGCCAAATTTCCCCCACGAGCGAAAATCCAGGATCCCTGCTGTGGGAATTCGGCGAGCTACCTATTATAACCTTCGAAGAATAAGAAACTAGTAGGCCTATATACGTAAGAATTTAAATGAAGCATAAGACCAAATACGTAATATCCAATACACGATTTCCGGTAGTAATTGAGAATCACTTTATATATTAGCGAACGCTGCGGCATTTATGTGAGCTGTCATTTGTTTATTAATTAATTTATATCATGGGCGTAAATGAAAAGGGCAACAGTTTCCTTTACTTAAAGAAAATGTAACGACTTACGGCAAGTCACACAGCTCAAACGCGAACAAACTCAACACTAAAATATTGCATAATTTATGCCCTACCTCAAAAACCATTCGCCTGAGAGTGTTAACCCAAGGCCTAATTTTTCTGCGAACTTGAATTTGATAATTTATATCAACCAGAAAAAAAACTGACATAACCCTTAGGCTTCAAAATATTTTACGATGGCATGATATTCTTCATCTTCTTAACGAAAGGGGATGAAGTTCACCACCATAATTTCACAGATTTCATATTTCAATTTTAAAAAATTGCTATTCAGGAATATGATGTTTGCTTTAAAATTGTTTCGAATGTTTTTCAAATAAATTAATTTGATGCACATATCCCACGTTAATTTATGGCTTCTGGTGTTGCAAGTAAGAAATATTTTGATGCGTGCTGTACTTAAGCTGGCAAAGAACTTGTTTAAACTCAACCATTAAGCTGTAAGCTTTGTGTGTCGGTGATCAGTGATATGAAAGTCATAACGTAGAGCAGTGATATGGTTTATGAAGCAGTTACCCTATGGGGAAAATTATTTAGTAATTAGTCATACAGTGTACAGCACAGGCCAAATATGACTTTCTGTGCAACATGGAGACAAAAGTCTACAGTGAGTATGAAAGCGTTAATAATATCCTCTTCATAAGCGTCTTCATGTCATGGATTAGGTATGTGCATATTCGCTGACTCTTGATAGGTCGTCATTTGTCCGGCTATTTATTTGAGGCTTTCTATGGTTCAGGAATCTCACTCTGGCCACGTTATGTGATTTGCGCAGTTGTGTGGGTGTGGGTATCGTAGTTTTATGGTGCCCTGTTTCTGCCTCTGAGAGTGCAGGACATCTCATTAGGCGCGACACCTTCGCCTCGGCTAACGTCACGTTCAAGGTGGAAAATGTGGAAGTTAAAAAAAAAAAAAACACGCAAGACGTGTAATAAGAGCCTTGAGTAACTAATGCCACCCAATGTATCTTGTGGAGAGAGGGAAATACAGGTCGTTTTAGCATGTCAAATTTTTTTTTTTAGCATTGGTAATCACCTAACATTTTCACCAGATGAGAGTAACGCTGAGTATGAATATGTATCACGTGTAGCATACATATGTATACATATGTTATCATACTTGTTAGGACACCTTGTAATTCCAAANATGAATATGTATCACGTGTAGCATACATATGTATACATATGTTATCATACTTGTTAGGACACCTTGTAATTCCAAAACGGTTAGTTTTACACAGGACTGAGAAAGAAATATTACCATTTAGCTACCATCCTTTTTGAACACATAAAACTTGTATTTAAAGTGCTGGATTAGTATTATATAATGTGTTTATTATTTTTATTGATTATAGTANTGAACACATAAAACTTGTATTTAAAGTGCTGGATTAGTATTATATAATGTGTTTATTATTTTTATTGATTATAGTACGGTGACGGAATTGAGAGGCTTTCAATCAATTTCCTGGAGTTATGAGGTTTGCTAATTAGCGTGCTGATATGTATATATGTAGAGAGACACACACACGCATCGTGTTTGTATCAAACCGTGGGTTGCAAATGCAAAGCTGATTCCACGTCGTTACTCTGGAGCTACGCTAGCAATAGCCGTGACGCGCTGATAGTCTCCTAAAACAGCGAACGCTACTGCCGGCAGTTCCTGTCCAGGGTAGGTACGGTCTTTAGATTCAATCGGTTTTAACTGCTGCTCCCCTCCGTTCCGTCGAAGATCCGAGCGACGCGCTCGCTACTCAAAGAATACCGGTTGTACGTTACCGCGACACCGCGGCTGTTGTTTTCCTCCCCGAGCGACGTAGACCGTAAACCTGTCCTTCGGTAGCTGTGGATCTCCAACACGCGGGGCGGGTGGTTCCGTGCTAGTTAGCGCTTGGATCTTGGAATCCCCATTCGATTAGAAACAAAATATACGGCACGCGTCGTTTGTTTTATTCTAAATTAACGCATGCAGACGTGCAGTTAATCTGGCTACCGGCCAAAAGGAATCTCTCTCTCTCTCTCTCTCTCCCTCTCTCTCTCTCTCTCTCTCTTTCGTTTACGCTTACGCTACGTCAGATAAATGTTGCGAAACGTACGGTGATACTTACGATCTGCGTACGATATAATATAGAACCTTTTACTCCTACATCTTGCTGCGCTTTAATATTATAATATTTGGAACAATGTTAATAAGGAACCAAAATAAATAATGCAAGTTGTAATCGTGAATAATGCTCCTTGTTTAAACGAGTTACTCTTTTCATACTACATTCAGCACAAAATTAACCCTCAGCCATTTCTTCGCTCTTTTCCTGACATACTTAAAATGTGTGTCGTTTCTTCTCTAATAAAAAAATATGGAAACATCTTTTTTGGCCACCCTGTTATCAAAATTAGGCTAATTGCCGAGGCTAGTGCGTTTTGAGTTTTTCTGCTTGTAAAGTTAATTTTATTTGTAGCAAGTCATGTAAAAGGATATATTATTGTGAGTTTAAATGTACTACGATGTACCGAATTTTTTTGTCTCTTGTGTGAAGGTTTCTGTCACTTGGCACGAGAATTAAAACATGCAAGGTCTGGCAACGCTGCGCGCTGGAGCGATGCTTTGGCAACCTGGCGACTGCTTTAAAAGGCGGTGTAATGACGTCACATCTGACGCCCCATTTAGCGATCGNCGATGCTTTGGCAACCTGGCGACTGCTTTAAAAGGCGGTGTAATGACGTCACATCTGACGCCCCATTTAGCGATCGCTCTACGGCTCATCGCGCTGAAAGCTTTGACCTATAACACCTCTCTCAACCCTATCTTAACCGGGATAGCGCAACGCCTCGTTTGCCGGCTAATCCCCCTTCGTGGATGCTCTTTAGTGACGAAAGGGTTTCGGAGGGAGGGGAGAGGGGGGGATGTTATGGACAACAACAAACCACGGCGCCAGATAACCAACTTCCAGTTGTTCAATCAGTTTGGTGCCGTGCAGGCGAGTGGCTGCGAAACTGAAAGGCGCAGTCATCGCGNTTGGTGCCGTGCAGGCGAGTGGCTGCGAAACTGAAAGGCGCAGTCATCGCGGAAAGAATGAGAAATGACAGGCTGCAAAACCGCGTAAGTTCAAGTGCAAGCTACTCAACTTTTGTGTCGTCAGTAAGAAAAGCTATTTGTCATTGATGTGTGATGTAATACTCTTGGTGGTTTTCTATATATCCATAACATTAAATCCTTGAAGAATATTACGATTGCTTATTCAAATTTAACCTGTTTATCGTTTTAAACCCATGGAAATAACTGAAGAGACTTCCTAAGGAAATGGAATTTGAGTCAAGCCATAGTTTCAGGTTTTTCTTCGTGATAAATTATGAATCTCAAAACATTTTATTTACGAAAACTATGAAAATAATTGCAATAATTAAAGACGTGTATACTACATCGCGAATTTATTCGGTGGTAGGGTATACTTCTATCATTTATTCTCCTTTACCGCTGTTATGATTGGGCTGCAGTTCTTTAGAAAAACAAAATGTGACAGCAGACTAGTTATAAACAGGATGCAGTAATGTGATAGTTTCACGAGAAGCGCAATACAAAGGCTTCTCACTGTGACCAGTTAGATAATTTCAATTCAGTGTGTTGAATAAGTGTTAAATATGTTTCCAAAAAAACCTTTTCCACTATCTTATTAACACCAGCACATTCGGGACACATCAATTATGTACACCATATATCTGAATTATGTATTCAGCGTGTCTCTTACATTTTTGCAAAATCGTCTACTTTCCTCCTTAAATAATAATTTTTTTCCTCCCTACAAATGTTTATAAGCAAGTATAATAAACTGATGCTGCCGTTTATTTTTTCCATTGATGGTTTTTTCTTGGGCATCCCGTTAATCCAGATTCTATTCCTGTGCTTTCTGTATTCAGATCATGTGACTTCATGATTACATCGATGCAGTGACGTGTGACCATCCGCTAATTTGTAGTTTTAAATAAAAAAAACCCGATGGTTCAGCAAACGTGTTATCGCAATCGGGCCAGTCCAACTTAGGAAAGTAGAAGCGGTCCAAACTAAAAAAAACCCTGCCAAGTTACACAGCATTCGTTTGCTAAACGCAGCCCGTGTGTAGCAATCACACGTAGGCCTTTCATAAGTACAGACGTGAAAAATTCTCGTTATTATTTGGGGGAAACGTTAAACTTGAAACACGNACACGTAGGCCTTTCATAAGTACAGACGTGAAAAATTCTCGTTATTATTTGGGGGAAACGTTAAACTTGAAACACGTGTATCATTGCTACACGTTTTTCATTGGACAATACCTTATCTGACACGCCCTAGGTAACTTTGCGCCAATAAATGAACACTTCACAATTGTGAGCCCCAATCACGAGCAGTTCATTCAATAAGGGCGTGGCTTCACATCTGTGAAGCTGCTAATGGAAAAACGACGCCGGCTGCGGTATATACACAGCACGGTGAAATTCAGCCTGATGCCAAATAATAACGCGAATTTTGCATGTATCTAGTTATAAGCATATTTAAATGAAAGGCAAAAATACGGTGTTTATGAACAGGCATAGTTGTCAAAATTATATACTTCCTAAAGCAGAAATTTTTGTCTTTCGAACACTCGCGAAATATAACACGGAAGGCGCAGAAATTTTTGTGTTTGCACACAGTAAAAAAAACACCACTTTAAAATCTCATAAAGGTAAAAACGTATCATCTTATTACATTTTTCAAGCGTGTGCAGGCAGATGTCACTTCATCACACAAACTCGCCAGGTAACAATCTGGTCCAATTCAGGCGCCACCGGTCCAACATTGGCTACTTTCATGTACATAACAATAAATAACATTCCGTCGCTTTTACACAGTAAATGTGTGTGTATATTAACATACAAAAGCTAATACACAGTTAACAAAAAGTTTACACGACTGGTGTAAATGTTGTTTAGATCCTTTGGAAACGAACATTACAAACAAAATATGATTATAATTTAAATCGTTTTCGATTTCTGCATTCTGTCTCGACACATTTATTTCTTGATAGCAACAGCTAGCCAATCATTATAAGAAATATGATCTTGTTATATCACTGCTATAATATTCAAATTATGTAAAGCCAGGGCTCATGAACAGCTCGGAACGGGGAGAATCTCTGAGAAACGGTTATGGCGCTATGGTATCAGCTATTTCCTGAACATTTTTTATCAACACAAAAATTTCTTTTACCTTTGTCCTGACGATTGAACAATTACTGTAGTTGTAGATAAGGCAATATTGTCAGTAAAAAAATAGCCTGTAATTCCACAAAAGTACCTCAATTCCATCTTTGTACGTTTTTGGTTGTCCAGCCAAGTCTACTCCATAAATATTAAGATGTTTGCCAATTCACCAGTCAAGGGCCCCTTACCTGGATTGTGTGCCCTAGAAAACTGCATCGGGGGCTGTGACGTCATATTTTAGCTTTACGAGTTCGCGGTAAGGGCGCGGATGCACCCTAGAATGTTCCTTCAAGCTAAGGGCACGGTCTACGTTCCGTCCCTTTTGAGTTTCGTTTTCCAATTGTTTGTAGAAATTTTTGCAGCTTGTACCTGCCATTCGCAGGACACTCTTGACCGCACACAAACAGAGGCAACGTTAGAAAATAAGTTTAATTAATTAAAAATTTTTTTTCGTTTATGCGTTGGATATTGTAATGACTGCGAAACGAAGACGGGTGTCGGAAGTTAAACTCGCTTCGTAATGAAGGGATCAAGGGAATGTGGGGGAATTGTGGCTACTGGAGGTGTCAACGGTGAGTGAACAAAGAGGATGCGTTGTTCACGGTAAACTGAGAATTTTTGAAAGATCTGCTTAAGATCTGCTTGTATGCTCACTGTGTATTCTTCGACCATGTACGTATAATTGACGTNCATTTTTGAAAGATCTGCTTAAGATCTGCTTGTATGCTCACTGTGTATTCTTCGACCATGTACGTATAATTGACGTTCTCATGCGCCTGATTACTTTATTCACGCATCGGTAAACTGAAACTGTAAAATATCCGAGACGTGAAGATTTTTCCAATTTGCTAAATCTTACACTTGTAAGCATTAAACACGCATAAAGCAAAATAAATCATTTAAGTATTAACAATTGTTTTCCTAACCATTTTAACTAAACGTTAAGACTTGGAACTACTTTCCCTCCGACTTTGCCAACTTTACTCGGCGCGTGCCAATCACCATGCACGTTAAAATACGTGCAGGTAGGGGTAGTGACAATTTTTTAAGGGCGATTTCCAAAGTGCTCAATTAAACGTGAGCGGCATAAACAAGATGTTCCTAAATTAAACCGGCAAACTTCGGTAGCAGTTTAATCACGAAAAAAAGAAGATAAAAACACATACATGACCTGTGTTCTAAAGGGAATGCTAAGGGTGGCACATATATTTGAAGTTGATCACAACTACTGGAGATGGAACACCGACTGCCTGAATAATGTGTCAGGTTAGTGTCAAGTTAGTGTCAGGTTAGTAACACAACTTTTAAGTACTAAGTATCCTACAGCGTCATGGAGTTTAAGTCGAAATATGGGAAGTAACCGTGAATATTAACATGAAATAATTTGATGACAGCGACCGACAGGTGATGTGTTTACATATATTTGTTCAGTTACACATTAGCCAGATAAAAAATTTTTAAGATGGAAAATTGGGTAAGTACCATATTTGTAATAAACTTTTTTTTCAGGTCCAACTTCAAAGATGTGTACAGCCCTTGGGCTTAATTTTAGACAGTAAGTCGCATATAATTTTTCTCCTTTTTTTCGTGATTAAGGCCATCTTTCACGATAATTTTTAATTTCATTAACTGAAAGTGACTTATACAAGGACCAGATAATTGTAAATATTTGTAGCCAAGGGATTCTAGTTTTCAAAACATAGCACCAAAAATTCGAAAATTTAGGAATATAATTCTAATTAACTTTTCCAACTAAATCAAATGTAATGTGGCCTATATCATATACACAACATATTAAGTGTCAAATTTAGTTATTTAATAATCGTTTTTCGGGTACTGGCCTCCTCAATATATTTTTTTATTGGTACCTTGGCCAACACATTTTAACTAACCCAAAAGAAACTAATACATATTAACTGAATTTTTCGACTTTTCAGTGCTATATTTTGAATACTATAATTTTTTGACTAGAAATATTAGCATTCATGTGGTTTTTAAACAAATCTCTTTCAGGTAATAAAATTAAAAATTATCGTGAAATAATCCGCAGACGAAGTTTGCCGGTCTAATTTTAATACATTCTGTATATGGCAGTGAATTGGAACACATACAGCCAAGGTTTCTAGGGAGTTATATATACAGGTTGGGTATAAAAAGATACCCCAACTTTGAAGGTCTATGTTATCAAAACCAAACAACTTACAACCTTGGTTGACAAATCAAATGAACCGTGGAACTGTGAAATTTGTTTACCATATCTTCATAAATGTTCAACGTGACCCCCACGAGCGGCCCGAACGACATCTACGCCATAATCAAACTCGTTCCACGCTCTTGTCCGGTGTTACGGTTTGGATGGCGTCCGTAATTCTCGTTTTGAGGTCGTCAGTATTAGCTGGCAATGGTGGACGAAACACTTGATCGTTTATGTACCCCCATAGAAAAAAAGTCGCACTGGGTAAGATCCGGGCTTCTTGGGGGCCAGTGATGAAGAGCGTGGTCACCAGCTGCTCCTCGACCAATCCAGCGTTACGGCAACGTCTCATTCAGGTATCCGCGTACAGCTAGGTGCCAATGGGGTGGCGCACCATCCTACTGGAAAATGAAGTCCCCCGCCGCCTCTTCTAACTGAGGAAACAACCACTCTGTAAACATGTCCAAATAAGGGATTCCAGTAGCAGTGGGCTCGTGAAAAAAGAAAGGGCCGAAAACAGTGCATTTGGATAGAGAGCAAAACACGTTCACTTTGGGGGAAGCGCGCTCGTGTTCGGTGGTTTCATGTGGAGGCTCCTGAACCCATATCCGCACGTTGTTCCGGTTCACCTTACCATTTGTATGGAACGTCGCTTCATTGCGAAAACCAGCTTACACATGAAGGCATCGTCTACCTCGTTCTGGACAAGAACGAACGCACCGAAATCACGTCTCAGTTCTCTATCCCTTTCAGTAAGAGCCTGTAGAAGCTGTAACCTGTATAGTTTGTACAGCATTCAGGTTCGCAACACTATCCATACCGTCGATTGTGGGAATTGCATTTCCCGGCTAGCTTGTCTCGAGTTGAATTTCTTTGACAGCGAACGAACGCTTGTTGATTCCGTTGCACATTCTCTTCGGACACACACGGCCGCCCGGAACTTTTGTACTTGCAAAGGCACCCTGTGACACGGAACTGACGAATCCATCGTACGATACTTCGCCTATCGGGAGTACGACGTCCGTATTTGCGTCGGAATTCACGTTGAACAGTCCGAACCGGTTCACATTTATCAAACTGAATAACACAGAACGCCTTCTGTTGTTCCGTCGCCATAATGATGCGGACTAACACACAACAAACGCTCATAGTGCGACGACAGACTCTCCCAGTGTCATCTCTCGGCACGTAAAGGAAACATCAGACCGTCCCCTTCACATAGGTTTGTCAAATGCGAGCTCGCTTCCCCCTCACCACCTCAAACTGAGAGTTACGAACGTCCTCCAAATCGTAACACCGGACATGCTGACAAGAGCGTGGAACGAGTTTGATTATCGCGTAGATATCGTTCGGGCCGCTCATGGTGGTCACATGGAACATTTATGAATGTATGGTAAACAAACGTCACGGTTCTACGGTTCATTTGATTGGTCAATAAAGGTTGTAGGTGGTTTGGTTTTGATATTATAGACCTTCAAAGTTGGGGTATCTTTTTATACTCAACCTGTATGTGACTATTTATGTGAGGTGAATGTCTCCTCGCGTGCTGTCCTCACTCGAGCCCCACGACGGGCTGAAGCGAGGCTGCGTCCTTCGTGGCGCAGAAAGGGCGTGGTCTCGTGCCGACGGGCCGGCGAGGCCAAATAAAGAAAGGAAAGTAAGCTGACAGGCCTGTGCCCAGCCCTTTTAGTTTATCGAGGTACAGCGTCTCGTCGTCTAGAGCCAGCCAGCTACTGCCACGCCTCGACTCCGGCCCGAACTAGATTCATATTTATGCCCTACCTTCCCTCCCACCTTACCAAAGCGTTGTCGCTTACCCCCTCCCCCTGCATTATCATCCAGCCTGCGTCGACGTCGGCCGTACGTCCGCGCGAAGTACGTTATCTGGTTTGTGTTCCTCCTGCGGCCCACGAGACCTGGCACCCACTCACCTCGCTAGGGGGCCGCGGTTATTAGTGGCTAGACCACCCGTATCCCACCGAAGCTAACCGGGTTCGATTTCCGGCGGGGTCATCCCCCATTCGGGATTTTCGCATGCGGGCATCGTGCTGGACGATTTCTCGGAGATCTCCCGTTTTCACTCGACCTTGCATTCCTGCGCTGCTACACGCTCACCTCGCTTCACCCTCATCGGCTCTCAAGATTTCGATGTTAAAGAGTCGCTCAAATATCTTCGGTCACTCACAATTCGCGATCTTGCAGAAGAACACCGCGACACACGTCGAACGCTGCTTTCTCGACGTCGTGGGGCTGCGGTGGCTGGGCGGTTAGACTGCTCGCCTCTCACCGAAGCGAACAGTGTTCAATCCCTGTCCGGGTCACTCCCGGATTTTCGCAAGTGGGAATCGTGCCGGATGATGCCGATGGTCGGTGAGGTTTTCTCGGAATCTTCCGTTTTTACAATAGCCCTAGCATTCTGGCGCTTCTCCATTCTCACCTCATTTCATACTCATTGGCTCTCAAGACCTCGCTGTTCAGAGCCGCTCAAATCTCTCAACAGAACTCAACTCGACCTCGTCACAGAATATTGAAGTGCCTTCCTAGTTATCATGTGGGTCTCGTTGTGAGAAACTGTGTCCATCCTAATTAAAAGGAAAACTATCTAGTTTTTAATGAAAACTTTTTATTTTTTAACAAAAACTCGATATTTCGTCGCAATTTAAAAATTTTGCTATTGAAACATAAATGTGATCGTTAAAAATTTCCAAATTCTGCAAAGCTGTAAGTTGATCTATGTTCAAGATATTTGGACTATAGAGACAAAGTTGTACCTTTTCCGAACAGATTGCTGATGTGAAACCCCCATAGACACTTCTTAAANTACCTTTTCCGAACAGATTGCTGATGTGAAACCCCCATAGACACTTCTTAAAATTCTGAGGAAACAGAGCACACATGCTTGTTAATGCTGATCCATCGCCGTCCCAATGCTTCCGTTCAGCCGGACGTGACTGAGGCGGTTATTATTTTTGGGTTTTAGGGTGCTTAAGGGGGAGAGTTGGTAGCTATCTTTGATTCACCAGCTGTCATGCCATAGTATTTTTAAAGGCTGTTAACGATAAAGTGAACACTTTTGAAATCAACCTTAGGAAAAAGTCACTGCCCCTGTCTGCCTATATTTTACCGGGCGCACTGAGTTGCATGTGTCCAGTAAAGTTGGTAGTAATGGATGGGAAGTAGTTCCGTATCTTAATGTTGAATAGAAAGTGTCAGGTAACCATTTGCCATAACTTAAATTATTTCTTCCGCGTTGGTTTTTTTTATACATCGAAGTGTAAAAAAAACCAGATTTGTAACGTAGGGCCTATTTACTTTTATAATAATTAAACAGTCTCACCTGACCGGCGCATGAATAAAGTATAGGAAGCCAATGGCAATGCTAATTTTACATATGGCGGAAGAACACAATGTGCATACAATTAGATCTTAATCTGGGCTTTCAAAAATGTTCATGTTACCGTGAATGGCATATATAAAAAAACCGAAGTTACTTTTCAGTAGAGGTGGGCGAGATAAGTGCAAAGGAGTTGGTCATATGACGTAGTTTATATGGCATGATACTCGCAATGTATGCAGCACAGAAACGGACGATGAAAGCTCGTATCACTGCAGTTCATCCAGGTTAAGATGGAGTCGTTAGAATTGTGACACTTGGAACGACTTCTGGGGACTTTACACGTTCAGTTAAGATGATTTGTCCACTGCCTGTGGAGTAGCGTGTTCACTGGCACAATACATCTATGTGTAACTTATATGTACGTGTTTTTTCCTCAACTTTCATTTCTTTTTATTTCTGTGAAAATATGCTTTTTTTGGTGGACGGATTGTTGGATATATGCAGTGTGACATGTGACGTTTTTGTACTGAACTGCCAATTTGAAATCCACGCCAGTCCGTCATATTTGATTAACAACCAGTCCTCGAAACATGGCGTCGTTAAGATAATTACCGTATCGCATCGCTAACAAAAATCATTGTTTAATTTATCCCCAGTCCCCAGCTGCCACAAGCCACCACACATTTACATTATCCTTGAAGTAATGCAAGTTAACAGCAGGTAGTTGCGGAAAGCATTTTCTAAAGAAGCCGGGCTGGAGAGGCAACAAACTTGCACAAAGTACCAAAATGCAAGAAACGATTTACGTTAAAGTGGCACGGCCTACTGAAGAGATCGCACGACGAGTGTACGCGATGGCGTATCCACTAGTTAAGTACGAAAGGAAAACGCCCACAATGAAGATTACGAGACAGATGGCCGAGATACTTGGATGAAAGTGTGGGGGGAAAAAGAAGAGTCGTGAAATGTACGACACTGATACGAGAAAGATGGTGATCGAAAACACTTCGTTTGAGTGTTGCACTACCAATTGTTGACGGTCCTAAACAAACGCGACACTCTTCAAAATGTCTTCACGAGCTACTTAACACTTTTAAACTGTAAAATTATTGGCGCTTCAGATAACTTGAATGTGAACCGTGTGTATACGCCTGTAAAAAGGAGGTTGTTCTGTTACATAGTTTTGCCTCATTTGTCCGATTTACACAGGATGGTACTACTATACTACACAGTTCCACATTATCTGAACGTCTCTAGGGATGAACATGAACTAGGAACGAACGTGAACTAGGAACTTGGAAAAATGACGATCTCACTGAAATGTTGGCCACATGCCACAGTTCTCTGTGCACAACAGTCGATGTCTTTTGTTCACTGACTAATTCCTTTTACCGAATTGTCGTGCTTAAGAACCCTTCGAAAAACAGAACAGTAATTGGGCACTTTTTTGATTCCCTATATTGTTTGCCTAGAACTATCTATTTTGGTACTGTATATGACTATAGATCATCAGAGCACTACATTCCTACTACAGAGAATGCAAGTCCTACAAAATAAAAAATTAGTAATATTTGGATTGCACCTGCAACACTTATAACTACAATAACCTAACGGGTATTCTGTTATTAGTACTGAAACTAAAAAATCACTATAAAATTATTGTACGATTATTTTTCTCAGAGTACTCTTGCTCAGACTGACTATTATTCATTCTTTGCATTATCACGGATTATTTTTAACTCAAGAGTTCTTGAACGTGTGTCAGATAATATGTGCTCCATTTGCAAAACTGAGACTGACTGGTTTTTTTATTTTAATTATAGTTTGTCACCAGATGAATTAGTTAATTTTTCGAGTATCTAGACATGCTTAAAGAGGTGGGTGAAAATGCTCGAAAATAACTACTTCTAACGGCTTACAATTGTGTAGGCGTTTTATAAGTATGCATTTAANGGTGGGTGAAAATGCTCGAAAATAACTACTTCTAACGGCTTACAATTGTGTAGGCGTTTTATAAGTATGCATTTAAGAAGAACACGGGGTCTACTGTTTTATGACTGACGTAAAATGCACGAGGCAAAGAGCCGTTATTGGAATTGATAAGAGACTCGAACGGAACGAAAAGTTCTTAATGCAAAAATATGTTAATTTTTTAAATTTGCAATGTTTAAAATACTACGCTCGTGACTCAGAATGGTTCTTGCAAAGCTCCTACCACTTCCCTTTCCACTTGAAGAAACTTCCGTCGAGATCATGCGGGTGGTAGCAAGTTAGGGTAATGACGGAAACAAATTTAGGCCCTATGAGAGCAACGCCAGTGTAGGGGACAGTTCACTGGCACTTTGTAGTACTACACAACCTGATAACATCAGACTTTCATGAAATTACATCTGACTGGAAAACGGCTGGAGTACTAACAAAATACCTAATGCAAATTACTGCTTCGCCAATGCCTGCTNTGACTGGAAAACGGCTGGAGTACTAACAAAATACCTAATGCAAATTACTGCTTCGCCAATGCCTGCTCGCTTACTAACCAACGAGACAAGTATTTGACGTGTTTTGGCAAGCACATAACACTTGGGAACTGTAAATGTGCTGTTTGTTTAGTAGTAGGTGGTAAGGTCCTGCTGAAATCCTGGTAGGACTTAAATTTTGACTGTGCCTTCAAAACAGTGAAAATCTCTTTCCTNGTGGTAAGGTCCTGCTGAAATCCTGGTAGGACTTAAATTTTGACTGTGCCTTCAAAACAGTGAAAATCTCTTTCCTGAATTAAATTAAATTTTGCGGAATTTATAGAGTAATGTTAAAAGTTTACATTTAGATAAATGCAAAATTGATATTTCGAAGCAGTTTCCTAGCCTTATAATAATATAAGTTGTTACAAACAACTTGTTTGAATTAAGCCCGTAATAATCTAACTTCAACAGATTTTTGGTTCATCTAACTCCAGTAAGGAAAACGAAAAAATACAATCTCACTGGTCGAAAAACCGCGAGGAGACACAGTACCTGAAAATTACTTGTTAAGACAGGCAACAAACCGACTTTGGGATATCTAACTGTCAGTCACTGTAGCTGACAGGCTTTTCGAGATGGAAGTTATCCGAAAGTGAACACCCGTAACCTTGCAGTGAACCGTGTCAGTTAAATAAATGTTCTTCAGTTTATTGTAGCCCGAAAGAGGCACGAACGTTTTCGTGGCACATGTTGCTTTGAAATGCTGTCGTTCGGAAGCGTATACATTGACATGGCAATAAATCAAGGGTTTAACGTGATGGGCACGAAAATGAGAAGGTACACAGTAATAAATTGCATAACTCTTACAATATGGGTGGGAAACCACTTTGAATTTCCTCCCTTCTGCACNGAAGGTACACAGTAATAAATTGCATAACTCTTACAATATGGGTGGGAAACCACTTTGAATTTCCTCCCTTCTGCACCGTAGCCGACAAAACGCGAGAAATGCAGGAGGTCTGGGTGGCCTCTAACAGCGCATTTCTTCAACGTCAGCGAGGGTCAAAAGAGCATTGACCAGCGGTGGAATGCAACAGTGGTGTACACGGGAGTATTCCGAGGAAACCCTCATGCTGGAGGCAACGTCCGCAACGTTACCCAAATCTACGTCTGGTAGCCGCCGGGAGGCGAATGGTCTGGCCACTACACCACTGCGGCCTTTCCAGTCAGCTGGAGTCGAACCCATGACCTCTTGAATCCGAATCAATACAAGTCTTCCACGCGAGCGAACACGCCTGGTGCTAAGCTTTCTACAGTATATCAGTTCTGGCGTATGGATATAGAGACCTGATCTTCGTGAACGAAATTCCATGCAGACTCGACTTCGATATCCTGTCACTGTAAAAAATATTTTTTAGTAAACTTTCAAAACTTTAATGTAGGGTTATTTGAACTTTTGAACTGTTTGGAAGTAAAACTACACATCATACTATACAATGTTGGAGTACTTCCCTACGCGTTCGACACTTTCGTGAGCAAATGTAGTAACGTTATCTCAGATGTATTCGCGCTTTCTCACTAATACGTGCACAGTGATGCGGTGAATTTGCGAATAATTTCACCTGCGTATTATGTATTTTCGTCTTGTGCCATCGAATAATAGTCTGAGGAAACTGCTAAATATGTAGCTAGATGATTTACAAAAATGGTTTCTTATGTCAATAGAATTTCAAATCTATAGCTACACGACTAACTTGTGGAAGTTACCAGAATGCAAAGAAATTTCGTGGAAATCAAATACGTGGTTCCCACCACAATTTGAAGTTTTGTGATGAAATTCGAAGGAAGAGGAGCCATTAGCTAAACCCTGATCGCAGGGGAATAGTTTCGGATTTTAGAAATTGTTTCATATTAGGCCTGTGATTTCAAGACTTACTTTAGATGGAACATAAGTGTTTTTAAATATCTAAAATTTTTTGGCACAAGAGATAATGCTAAACTTCTTACAGTTATGCATCAAAATTTAAAAAAAAAATTTTTAATTCATTAATTTTTTAAAATTAAATTTCTATTGATACAGTTGCGTAAAACTATAAATTATCCTCAAAACCCTGGGGAAAATTCTGAAACAATGAAACACCATTTTGTGTTATCCGTATGCGAACACTAGTCAAAATATTTTGTTGTTTCTAAACAATAAAAATTATTGCATTGCGATGGTGGCCTAGAGAGGTAGGCATCCTGAGGTAGATAAATCCTTTCCATCTTGATTTATAGTTTAATCTTCATGATCGAATTTGAAACGTCAATATTAAAATTTCAAACTTGTTGCGATACACGATAACCGATATTGACACAGAATGATTTATATCTGTATTTCATCACCATTGAAAATTACACAAACAAATAATTTGGATACTCGCGATTATGCCTACAGATGCCAGAACAGAAAAAAAATATCTGACTGAGATTAATTCCAAAATAACTGTTATGTATGATTTGATCATGTACCGAAACGCTTTAGTATTAGAATATAATGTGTAAGGAAATAACATCAAACACGAATTTCAAAATAACCACAAAATAACTACACCGTGGCTCTAAAGATCTCGGGTTTTAGATACCGAGTCTCTTTGTAATGGACACAAAGCCCACAAAAACCTGCAATTTGAAGAAGAATTTTTATAACACAGTATTTTCTACCTCATATAAGTATGCAAGTAAAATGCTTAACGAATCTCGGTTGTGAAATTTATCGGAGAACATAGCTACAGTGGTACCTAGGAACAGGGAGAGCGATTAAAAAAAAAAAATCCGTTTGAGTCGTGACAGAAAAAAAAAAAAGCGTTGAACCAGCGTGCGACCGACCTCGGTAACAGTTCGTAAGAGGCGACGTAAGGCACGCGGACACCCTTCCGCGCATGCGCAGTGTAAGGCAGCCCTAGGAAGCGCCCGCTGCGAAGAACCTGCGCCGGAGACGGTAGGGCAGCGCTGCAGAATGCCGCTGGAAATANTCTCGGTTGTGAAATTTATCGGAGAACATAGCTACAGTGGTACCTAGGAACAGGGAGAGCGATTAAAAAAAAAAAAATCCGTTTGAGTCGTGACAGAAAAAAAAAAGCGTCGAACCAGCGTGCGACCGACCTCGGTAACAGTTCGTAAGAGGCGACGTAAGGCACGCGGACACCCTTCCGCGCATGCGCAGTGTAAGGCGGCCCTAGGAAGCGCCCGCTGCGAAGAACCTGCGCCGGAGACGGTAGGGCAGCGCTGCAGAATGCCGCTGGAAATAGCCCCGAAGGAAGGAGGAAAAAAAAAAACAACAGTAAGGGGGTTGCGTTGGCTTCTAGGGGGGTGGAGTAGGGGGCGGATGGTGGTTTATGGCACGGCAAAAAGGGTTGAACGGCACACGCTCGCGGTCTTGAAGGTCAGCTGATAATTTACGGCTCTCCCGAGGAAGGGGTTACAAGAAAGGGTAAAAAAAAAACCTCGGGGAAATATGGGCTGACCGTTCGGTGTTGGTCAGTTGGAATTGGTGTCTTGTCGGTGGTGCAACACTTGCAGGAGTTCTTCGCGGAGGTAAGGAACTCAGCTCTAACGTCTTGGCCGTGGCACTAAGTACTATATAACGAATCAGTTTTGACGTGAATACGTCTTTAAATTTGCAACCATAGCGGGCAATCCAGAAAGTCTAATGATAAAAAAATCGGGGGGATACAGTTAGGGCATTGCAGCTCCGAATCTATCGTATACATCTAAAATTCAATTACACCACTCGATTGCCAAAGTGATCAAAGAATTTGTTACGTTGAGTGAGGACTGCGAAGTACCGTGTGCGGTGGAGGTGGAGGTGGGGGCACCGCCATTTTGAGTTAGTTTCGCCGCTTCTCATAATTTCCGCGTAGTATAACTTTTGACGCGGAGTAGCTACGACGCTCGTTTGAATTTTAATCGACAGCTCTCGTCGATATCAATCGATTTGGTGTATAAAACATTTGTGCGGCGTGGTAATGGTGAAATTGTACGCGCTTAAAGCAAAATAAATTGAAAACTTTAACACAATGTCGGCCTATACTCGTCAAAAAGCCAAGTAGAAATACAAAAATCGCATACGGTTGGAAATATCATCTCAAGAGAAATTCAGTGATACCCCATGAAACCCATTTTATCGTGTGAAGCGGTGCCGGGAACTTAAAAACGTTGACGTAATCACGCAAAACAAACGGCCNGCCGTGGCACTAAGTACTATAAACGAATCAGTTTTGACGTGAATACGTCTTTAAATTTGCAACCATAGCGGGCAATCCAGAAAGTCTAATGATAACAAAATCGGGGGGATACAGTTAGGGCATTGCAGCTCCGAATCTATCGTATACATCTAAAATTCAATTACACTACTCGATTGCCCAAGTGATCAAAGAATTTGTTACGTTGAGTGAGGACTGCGAAGTACCGTGTGCGGTGGAGGTGGGGGTGGGGGCACCGCCATTTTGAGTTAGTTTCGCCGCTTCTCATAATTTCCGCGTAGTATAACTTTTGACGCGGAGTAGCTACGACGCTCGTTTGAATTTTAATCGACAGCTCTCGTCGATATCAATCGATTTGGTGTATAAAACATTTGTGCGGCGTGGTCATGGTGAAATTGTACGCGCTTAAAGCAAAATAAATTGAAAACTTTAACACAATGTCGGCCTATACTCGTCAAAAAGCCAAGTAGAAATACAAAAATCGCATACGGTTGGAAATATCATCTCAAGAGAAATTCAGTGATACCATNGTTGGAAATATCATCTCAAGAGAAATTCAGTGATACCATATGAAACCCATTTTATCGTGTGAAGCGGTGCCGGGAACTTAAAAACGTTGACGTAATCACGCAAAACAAACGGCCGTGTTTCCGACACAGCCACAACCCATGTTTTTTTATTTTTTTATTTTACTTTAATATTTCTTTGAAACGGGACCGACACACGGGGCACCGCGAAGGAAAAGGCGATGCAGCGTTTTCAGGGTGGGCCAGTCCTACAAATGTAACTTCGTGAATAACAAACACGGTAGAAGAAAATCTGGACTCCGGTTGCGTATACGACGGCGATACGAACGTGACCTCAAGTTGGTGCTGCCCATGCTCTAGGTGCGGGCGGGGGCCCGTGGTGACTGGCGGTAATGTTGGGCGTGGGCGTACATATCGCGGTTCCGATGTGCCAGCGCAGTGATTTTTTTAGTGCCAAACGTAAGATCTCGTCTAAATCTGTCGATATCAGCCATAAAAGCCCAACTGGGCCTATCCGTTTGGTTCTTTTCATTTCATTCCTATATCCCAAGAAAAAGACTACCCGCTGACGTAGATGAAGTCACGTGAAACCCACGGTCGTGTCCACGATATAACCACGCCCCCGATATTTTGAAAAGCTTTATGGGACGCCTCGGTGACTCGTCGGCCCGTGCACAGGTCCGGGGTTCGACTCCAGGTCCGATCAAGAGCGCCAGGATATTTTTTTTAATGTTTGCGGTACTCGCCAAAGTTCGGTAGGCTTTCTCCTGGTGCTCCTTATTACGTCACTTTCCCGTTCTGGGGGTGCCGTAGTGGTGGCGTGGCTGGCCCATCGGCATCCCACCAAAAGGTTCCGGGTTCTAGTCCAGCANGTTCGGTAGGCTTTCTCCTGGTGCTCCTTATTACGTCACTTTCCCGTTCTGGGGGTGCCGTAGTGGTGGCGTGGCTGGCCCATCGGCATCCCACCAAAAGGTTCCGAGTTCGAGTCCAGCCGGATCACTATCGCTTTCCGCATGTTAAAAAACGCTGAATTTTTTTCGGGGTACTCCCGTACCCTCCTCCTTCCCTTTCGGTTACATTACATCGTTGTTCCATCCCCGTCTCATTTCATCCCTCTCCCCTTCATCACGCGTAGTGCTAAAGACCTCGTAACTTGTGAATTTTCAGGTTTCGTCGACCACCCTATCTGGATCTCCTCACAAGGGGAATCGTTTAAACTTTCGACGTAAAACGCCTCGTAAAAGTCATGCTTGAGCATGGAAGCAAAGGTGACATTGGCATATGCATAAGTGCCTCCGTTACCTCTACACGCAAATGCATTGAATTTGCATGCGGTTCTTTAGCCATGCTGCGCATACTTATATGACTTCCAGCGGTGATATATATATATATATTTTTTTTTTAGTACGAATTCTGTAGCATAGTGTAATCCTCTGGACAAGATTCGATTAAATTCACGTAGTATATCTCAAAATGCAAGAGTGTGAAAATATACTTTTTCTGGTAACACTGAAGGCCTTCGGAATTGTGTTGACAAATACCTACGAGAATATCCAGTCTTATACGCCGGTCTGAAGTTAAATGGGATTTTTGTATGGAAACAGTTTTTTTAGAACATTTTCATTTGAGACGCGCTGCTTCGCACCAAGATTTCAATGATTCGAAATCCATTATTATCTGTGTGTATCCGCGTGTTGTAGAACTGTACATCATTTGCGAAAAGGTATTTCTCCCGTGTAACTTTATTTCGGGACCACTTGACGATATGTTAATTAATTTTAAGCATTCAACGCACGAAGACAATAACCGTGTGCTAGATGGCCCTTATGAAACGAGGCCAGTCATTACCGTAATCTGTTTTATATTAAAGGTGTTGAAATTAATATTTTTTCTCTACATTTAGAGGTAATTTTACGGTTTTGTACAATTTTATCAACGAAAGTATGATAAAATACCAAATCAACTGAAAATAACTTTACTAATTTCACATCATAATCACAATAATTTTAACTTTAAAACAAATTTCAGAAACTTTATTTATCACAATGTTGATTTAGATTTCAGTTAAGTGTTTCTTGAAGTCATTTTGAAATCCGTTACCCTGTTGACCTGCGGATATGGTTTCATTCATGGAAACTTTTAATCTGAGGTTATTCGAAACCATGTAATGCATTTCAGGGAATTTTTTTCTTTTGTGGTAGTCTGGAGATCTCAAAAATTACCTTGAACCATAGCAACACTTGTTATCTGCATACAATTTCGAAAATTGCATGGGTGTAAAATAACAATTTGAAACTCTCATAATTACTTCAATAATATTTTGAGAATTATTTAGCCACTTCTAATGAGCTTTTATCGAAGTACACAAAAAATTTGAAATATTCTAAATGTGTATTGTTTTTTCGCCAGCATTTGCTCGGAATGGGTTTGGGTAACCACCTAGGAAAAATTACCTCTCATACAGCCATTCAGAAGGAACAGAAGATCTGTCCCACTTAAGGCAGACAAGTTACAGTAAGGCCATGCTCGTTTCGTCCAATGGCGATTGGAGTATTTCTTTGAACCCCTCATTTTGGCAAAAATGTTTTCCACTCAGCTGATTTCAATACCCTACGTGCGCACTTTTAGTAGCCTATATACGTGCATTGTAAAATCATCCATTCACAAAAGTGGACAAAAGTTGAAATGTTTTGAATAACGTCTAATATTAAATTTTTTCCCGAAAATCAGTTGTCGCTAACTAAATCTAAAATTGAATTTATTCAAGAAATGTTTAGTTAAATTTTATTTTCAGTGGAAAATTGCCCGCCAACATAAATACAGAAACACACGTGGCAAGATAAGATTCCACTTCAGGTTTCGTATTTGGTATTTTTTCATTTTACTTGGAAAACTCCAAACAGTCCTATACGTATCAGCCAATAAAATGCGGTCCATCTGATTATCACGTGGGGTTGGCGATGAAAAAATATGAAGTCGGCAGAAATGATCGATTAGGGAACCTGTGTCAAACCTAGCAAGTGACAGGCATGAACGAACAAGAGGCAATAAAATGACGCCTGGAGAAGATCCGAGAGGAAATCTGCAAGGTCACGTCGAAGAACCGAGCCGAATGCCGATCACCCTCTGGCTCGCGAAACTGACCCTTATCGGCGAGCATCACGCGTGAGAGGAGGTACTTGATGCAGTGTTGCCAACATAGGTAAATGCTTTCTACACTTAGTGCAGTGGGTTTTGACCAGATCGTCTACTCCTGTGCCTGAGCTCAGTGGGTTCTACAGGAGACAACTTTCTGAGCGATATATTTATAGAAGAGTGCACCTCAGGCCTTTCTTACATTCTGGTTGTTCTCAAGGCCACACAGGCTGTTTGTTCTGTCACATCAATCCTTCGTTGTGTGTGCACTCTTCGCCAGTCTTAATTTCCAAGTCTTTGTGAGCTTGGTCAGAGCTCTAATTGACAGCAGTTGAATGCTGTAAATAGAGAGAGATCACGCCCTTTCCCAATCGCAGTGGGTGGATGTTCTCCACCCGAGGGTGGTTCCACCTCACCTGTCAACAGCAGAGTACGGAGTTGAATCCGTACGTGCCACCTTGGCGGGGCCCGAGGACTATCCACCTGTACGAAATCGCTTCGTAAACGAGTCCTCTTACTGGGCAGACCAGACCGTCGACCCTTCATTAGTGAGCACCAATATCTACATTGTTATCGACATCGAGGTTCCGCGATTTGTGACCCAGTCTGCTCCTCCTGCGCCTGATCCATTAAGGTTTTGCGGGAGACAACTTTCAGAGCAGTGCTAGGGGAGTGCAGATCAGGACTTCCCATTAACATTCAGGCTTTGCATATTGCCACAACAATCAATATGTACAAACAATTCCACGAGGCCGCAAGTGAAAATCCACCAGAATCCGCTAGGTTATGAAAGTATATTAACCGAATCAGTCATCGTGCCCGCCATAGTGGAAACGTTGCAAGTTAACGTAAGTAATAACCGGTGCTGTACTCAGCATGGCACCCTGTGTCCAGTACTTTGGGAGTCTTCCTCATAGCTAAGCTGATCTCTGGAAGTTTCTACGCCTCTTTGACATGAATGGTTAATGCAAACATCATCGAGCACGCAGAACGTTGTTCATCGGTTGGCAATACAAGTGCTACACACGAGTACAGCGCACACCAAAATATTACGTGATTGCAACACTTGAACTCAGAAAATTATGTGCGACCGAAAGGGTTAAATCATATTTTGAATAATAGCACTGCTCAAAATTTTAACTCAGCTCAAAACAAAACCTGAAAATACTTTTAAAACTTATTTTTTACAATTACATTTATGTAAATGAACATATTACTCACCTTTAATTGTGGTAGTGACAAAGTCAGCAAGAAACTGGCATGGCAACGACAACGTAAAAAAAATAAGCGTAGGCCTAATACAGTAAACGCCACCAATTGAAAATTAGTAACTAAAAAATTATGCAAAAAATATCTATCGCTTCACCATATATATTTTTTTTTAATATAATTGATCAACGCTCCAGATATATTTCTTTTCCCAGAAAACTTTACCACACGCCGCTGACAATAAAAACAACACTAGATTATCTATTGAACATTAGATATAAGCTGTTCGCGGTTAATTGAGAACTTTTGAAACCGACCTTTGGAAAATATCACTGATCCTACCTGCGTATTTATCAATAGGCAGTTTGATTGGCATGCGTCCATTGAAGTCGGTAACGATGAAAAGAAAATAGTTCCTTGCCTTAAAATCGAATTAAAAGCTTTCGGTTAAAATTTGTGAATACTAAAATAATTTCATTTGCTTTCTGTTTATTTTTTTTTTAATTTACGTAAGTGCAAGAATGAGTAGATTTGTGAAATTTTGACTNACTTGCTTTCTGTTAATTTTTTTTTTAATTTACGTAAGTGCAATAATAAGTAGATTTGTAAAATTTTGACTTTATTGCAAAATTTCAGTTTTGTTTGACCGACGCACGAACAAAGTGCTAAGACACATTGCAGTGTTAATTGTACATATGTTGGAACAGTAAGCATAGAGCCTACAATTAGGTATTATGCAAGTCTTTCACAATTGCTCTGTTTACCGCGAACAACCCGTACAAATGTTGCGCGCTAGGTAAAAATTAAAATCCACNACAAATGTTGCGCGCTAGGTAAAAATTAAAATCCACTAAATCTGGTGGAAAATGCAGTGTGTTGGCAACACAATTTCCCGCGTGCGTTCCGTCGTCCGGTGACTACAATCGGAGTTGCGTTGGGAACTTATCATCTCTCTCTCTCTCTCTCTCTCTCTCTCTCTCTCTTTTTCTCTCTCTTTGTATATATCTTTCCTTCGGCCATGAATCGCGCAGGCAGACAAGATGTGCGCGACGTCGTTGATAAAGATGTGTGGA
>NQII01003413.1:7806-103376 GCA_002778355.1 Clitarchus hookeri | reverse complement strand
CTGCTTGTAGCATTGAGAATGCATATAATTATTGCATTTAGTTCTTTTATTTTTATTAAGACCTCCATCCCTGACGAACTCGGATACGCCCCTCAGGCGTCTAGGTTGACAATAGGGTGTACCTAGAAGTGAGATAATTTTTTCTTTATTAATTGTAGGTTAGGCGTCTTGGTTGCGCCGCAAGACGGGAGGAATTTCATGTTCAAGGCCAAGCAGCGCGGGAGCGACACAGATAGGTGATGCATGTCACGTGTTCTCATCTCCACCATCACGCAACATACTGATTTGGCGTGCAATATTTGACTGCAAAGCGTCTGTGAGGGAATGTTAGTATACACTTAGTTTATTCTCGGTATCTTCACACTTTTTGAATCAAACCTCTGAAAAATTAACCAAATTACGACGTCTTTGGTTTCCTAAATATGTCGTGTATCGCAAGTCATTTCTGTTAACATAAAAGTATTGTGTTTTTGGTTAAATTAAACTTTTGCCCAATATTACATCTATAATTTATAATATTTTATTTACATTTTCTGGGCTATAAATAAAAAGGGAGATGGTGATGCTTGATAAGAAATAACTTTTATGCAAAATGTTACTAAGGTGAATGCGCACAAATGCGGTCCGTTGTCCCTTTGGTGTAATTTTCTAGACTTAGTTATGATTTGTTTGCATTAGGCGGAGGAATAACCTGAAAAAGGAACTTTAAAAGAGCCTCAGAAATGTTGGATGTAGACTAACCGTGAATGGACTATAGTGAGCTGATTATTGTGTGATGCATTATAAGGATAAACGGGGAAAATACGTCCACAGAATTTTACTCTTCAAAATAGCCTACACTTTATAGAACTCGAGAAACTACGTTTGTGTGCACAAGTTTGAATTTTATTAAATGCCCATGACAAGCAGACATCACTGAAAATATCTAGTAGTTAAAGACAAAATTTTATGTCTTAACCTTTCGGATACCGTATAGCCAGACGGTCATATTAAGGGAAGATCTCAACAATTACGTAAACATTTTTTATTTTTATTTTGTGTCGTAACTTTCCATCAGTGTATCGTTAGCTGAACAGATTCTTCCTAAGGAGATATAATATCGCCTTATGTAAACAAAGCTTAACCGAGTCTTGGAAATTACACCAAAGGGACTAAACACAGCATGCGTTCGCATCAGTGTAATAATATTTTGCAGAAAGACTTTATTTACTAGGTCATTACCAACACACCCATATTCTCAGTTTTTATTCACATTAATTATAAATCATGTGTGTTATAATTTATAAATAAAATATAAATTTTAGTTTCACCAAAAATAAGGTACTTTTGATTCTTAACATAACCCGGAAACAACCAAACACGTCCTACATTGGGTGATATTTTTTAAAATTTTGATTCAAAAAGTGTTAAAAAAAAAACTGCGAATGGTGTACAACTAATATTTACTGTGTGTTATTTAGTAGTTGTAAGAATGTTAAAACGTTGTAATACTTATGTGTTTTTTATTTTAACAGTGACATTTTTATTTATTTAATATCCGAGGAGGTGTGTACGAGAAGAAGGTGTCATTTTGGAATTGTTTCCCATTTATGAAAGAAGTTGAAGAGACTGGGATACGACCAGTTACGTGTCATAAAGTGTTGCAAGGTAAGATGGTGTTTGCTCAGCGCTGTCCACACTCGGCGCACGCAGCAGGAACCAGTACCTCGCCAGAGTGGTTCCGGCAGAAACTGAATATATACTGCGGCCACTCACGAGAGAGCGTACTCTTACGTCGAATGCACTACCACGTTTAAGTGGCCGATGTGTAAACTAGCAAACGAGTAGGTATCACTAGAGACCTGAAAAATTCGCGAGTTCAGTGACCTGTAGGCTACACTCTATTTTCGTATGCAAAATCATGCAGATATCATTCTTCATTGGTTGCTTGTTGTATTAGCGGAAGACGGTGATTCGGTCTGCATTTTACTGTGTATTTATTATAGGCTCAGAGTTGTCCAGAAGGTGTCATTTAACGGGTGGATCAATAGCAGTAGCAATACAAACGTACGGGATTTTGAATTCTAGCTTTTCCCGAAATGAAAACGCGAATTTTTCAGGTGGCTAGGTATGGCACAGAACAAAACGTAGCTTACCTTGCAACAGTTCACCACGCACCGCTGCTAGGTAACCGCCTTAATTAACGCCACATTACAATTTTTTTTAACTAATATTTACTGCGTGTTATTAAGTTTTTTTTAAGAATGTTAAAACTTATTAATGTTTCAATGTACATATTTTTTTATTTTAATCGTGACGTTTTTATTTTCTTAATATCCGAGGTAGGTGTGTGAAAGTTCCCCATTTATAAAAATATATTAACTAGGAAATGAGAGACTGGGACACGACAGGGAAGTAACAGCATGCAAGGAGGCGGTGAAGCTCGGCCGCGCGGTCGCCGCCATTCCCGGGCGGCAGTAGGCGGGCGATGGCGCGCCCACGGGCCGGGCGATTGGCCGCCGCGGTTCCCCCTTCAAGCGCTCGATACGCGACTCCGGAGCGTGATGGCCGCTCCAGACGGCCGGAGAGACCATACACTAAAGATGAGGTAGAGCGATCTCGCTGGCTGCGCGCGACCGATCTCCGTGCTCCAACATCGAACTGCTTTTCTGCTTACACGACTTGCAAAAAACGGCGTGGATTGGACTTTGGGGTTAGAACGGCCGTTTACTAAACGCAAGTACTGTGGAGATGTTTTTCTATTTCCTCTAACCAGCATGTAATGCAGTTTGATTATTTTTTAAAATTGGCAAAAGTATTTTATTAATATGATAGAGCTTGTAAATTAAAAATTAAGATATAAACCAACACGTTCCCCCACTGTTGACCATGTGACTTTGACAGTCGTGTTCCTTTGGGTTAGGTCAATGTTGGGCACGTGCACAGAAGACGAATAAGCGGGTCTACCTGATCTTTAGTCTATGTCCGAGCCACGCACAAACACGACGATAGTAAATCGCTACGGTTACTATCGCGATACTTATTCTCGTGATACTCTCGCCTGCTTCATAATTTCTCTCGCGCTGTCGCGATATCAATATCGCGATTCCAGGTCGATCTATATAGCTGTAATAGTCTATTCCCGGTTTCTTCGCATTTTTAAAATCAAACCTTTGAAAATTCACCCCATCTTATGACGTGTTTGGTTGTTTCCTAAATATGTTGTTTATCACAAGCGTTTAATAGTTCTATTAACATAAAAGTACCTTATTTTGGTTATATATAACATTCACTTTTATTTTATTTATAAATGACAGTGTTTTATTTATAATCGTTAGGATTAAAAAACAGTAAAAAAATAGGCGTATCCGACACGACGGAAAGTAGAAATAGGATCTGCTTTTGTCGGGCTGTCGGGGTTGCGATTTGGTCGGGCTGACGTAACGGTGACCTTGCTGTTCATTGGCTGCCACCCAGATTTCATCGTGTCGTAACCGTCGGCGTGTTGTGCCTCCAGCTTAACCCGCNTTAACCCGCGTGCGCATCGATGTCGTGGTAGCGAGAGTTAATAATATTAGCACTTGCGTTCGAATGCGGGAATCGTGCCGGACGAAGCCGCTGGTCAGCGGGTT
Source organism: Clitarchus hookeri (assembly GCA_002778355.1). NCBI lineage: Eukaryota > Metazoa > Arthropoda > Insecta > Phasmatodea > Phasmatidae > Clitarchus > Clitarchus hookeri. Next base: position 99,765 of record NQII01003413.1, on the reverse strand, counting down.
TTCTCGGGGATCTCCCGTTTCCCCCGCCCTTTAATCCCAGCGCTGCTCCATACTCAGCCTCGTAGGCTCTCAAGACCTCGATTTTTAGAGCCACCCAAATCTCTTCACCGGTCAAAAACGTCCTGCGCTATAATATCAGAATCCTCATCGTAATAGTGAAATGGGATAGTTCGATTCATAGATGCTNATCAAAAACGTCCTGCGCTATAATATCAGAATCCTCATCGTAATAGTGAAATGGGATAGTTCGATTCATAGATGCTTTTCAGCCAATAAGGGAAGGAAACTGTCGGAGATGTATACATCACGTTGAATCCTAGCAAACAGTCAACATTTCCCGCGATAAACAATTGTCTGTATATACCTATCGTTCGTACATAATGCGATATATCTCGGTAGCTTTTGGGGTTTGAAGCGTACAATGTTGTTTCTGCTTGCTAATCAACATTTTACCCACTTTTTTTAAACTTTATTTTTGAAAACATTCTCTGCTACAACTCTGACCACACAACTTACCAAATCCCACATTTCCCTTTCGAGGTTAACTATCACAGTTTGTTTTAATGCAAGTGTAAAAAGACACCACCACGTCGTAGATTCTATCTTCGTGTCAACCCGACTTAGGAGGTCTACCTACTTGCCATGTGGGTCTCGTTGCCAGCAGTCGTGTCTATTATACTTAATTTCTAAAAAAAAAAAACACGGAATATTTTTATGTAATTTTTTTTTTTGGACACACGAAATTCGATATTTTTATTTTTTTGCTTGTTTATGTATTTGGTTATTGAAACATAAACGTAGCCGTTGAAAAGTCTTAAAGTCATCAACATTCCCTGTAAGTAGCCCTTTATTTACTATATTTATTCTTCTGGAAAACAATATTTTAAACTATTGCGACAATGTTCTTATCTTTTCCTAAAATATAGCTGTATTATTAAACCCCATACACCAATTAAAATTATGAGGAATCATAACACGACCGAAGTTTTGCTTATGGTATTTTCCATCGCCATCGAAATTATTGAGATGTTTATTACTATTGTTTATTAGCGATTCCTCTTAGAGCCAGTGCATGTGCATTGTAACACACATGGGACACTGCGACTGAACGAATTAAACTGCTATGTAAACTAATGTAATAAAATTGTAATAAATTATAAAGAATAATAAAAAATAATAAAAATAGTGTGAAATATATTATTTATGTTGTATATGAGAGAAGAACGTAGGTATACATACATTTTAAAAGACTGTAAAACATTTACCTGTAATAAATTTACTTAAAATTTAAATGATTAATTAAAATATATTTTTTTATAATAAATAAGGTGTTTTTCGTTCTTGTGTAAGTGACTTCACAACACAAATCACATTGTTCAAGTTCCCCAAACACTCAACCCCCCGTCCCTTCTCCCCGATGCCTCGCCACTCGGTCAAGCAACTTACTTTGCTCCTATTACAAAAATTTATTTTTTATTAAAGTTATAAATTTATTTATTTACATGAAATATTTTCTTATACCTACAGAAAAAAGTAATTATTCCAACTGCCCTGCTTGAGATACAGTTTTTTACTGTATAATTTAATTTTTAAAGCATCCTTAAGGCAAATGCACAGAAAACTGAAAAAGTTTTTTATAATTTGATGGAAACTCGAAAGTAGGATGATGTGTGTGTGTGTGTGTTTGTGTATATGTATATGTATATGTATATGTATATGTATATGTATATATATATATATATATATATATATATATAATACTTCTATACCGGCATGAAAACCTTTATCCCTTGCATTTTATTCCTTGCATTTATTTTTCAAAACTTAAATTTTTAACGTCATATCGTAGTTTTTCTAATACGAGTATAGGTAGTTATTGTTGACAGGCTAACCGCATCAGTTGCTCTTTTAGAATACAAATGTATCTAAAGTGTTTACTAAACAACTTTTTCGTCACTGGATAAGCAGACGATATAATAAGAAGAACAATTTTTACTCATCTTTCCAATTGTTCACGGTGAAGAAAGGACTGTTTACACAACAGTGCCCAACACTGTAATGTTAATAGCCCTTCTTGCTATTCTATGTGGTATTTTGTAAACGTATCAAGAGTTTGTGTACTAAATATCGTTGGCATTGCAGCGTCTTCAGTCAGTTATTACAAGTTTTATGTCTTGAGTCTACGCCGTGTTTTACACGCATATTACAATTAGTTTAAAACGAAATTCTTCTATATAAAGAACGTTAGTTTCTATGCCAAACCGCCTGCACCTTACATTATTGAAAAAAAAAATCTGGAGTAGTGTACTGATTTATTCATTTAATTAGAGTTTGCTAAATTTTTCTGCAGTTGTAACGGCTAAAAGGTTATTTTAAAATTCCCAACATCAAAAAAATGGCTAGGCGCTATTAAAAAAGAATTTCTGCCAATTTTACTATCAATTCAAAAATATTATACGGAGTAATGCGATATAACTATTTTAGTACAACCATTTAAATTTTGTAAAAGTAATGTAATTGATTTATTATTACTAAACAAGCACATGATGATAGCAAATTACCCAACTAATGTCATTTGAGTTTCGTCCCACAACGGAAAATTTGTTTTTCAGCATCACGTGATTTAACTCCTTCCCCTGGCCAAGGTCTAAAACTGCCTTCTAAATAAGCTCCGTGTCTGCCTAGGTTGCCACGAATCTGCGAGTCTGCCAACCTTGCAATATGCAGTTGGCGCGACCGCTACCCTAGGGAAATCACCCACAATATGCGAGCAAGTATTATTTTCTCCTAGAATGAGAAGAGGGGGAAGAGGGAATGCACGAGCGAAAAGCTTAGCGTTGCCGTAGGCTATACTGAGACTTTCTTCATTTTCAGGTTTTAAGTTCACAAATGAGCAGTGTGTGAGTTTTTTTTTCTGCCAAGGTAGATTTTTTCATGTTGTTGCAATAAAAGACAGGCGCTGCAATTGATAGCACTGAATATTTTCTACCGGAGTAAATTAAAATTTACAAATAATTACCTAAACTGAAGTTTAGTACATAGAAACGTCGCTTCAGACGTTAACATGATATTCGGACATCTATATATATTTTTTTTTTATATTTTATGATTACAGAAAAAGCTGTACTTTTTCGGTAAGATTTTTGAGATTGGGATAAAAATTTAACGCGAACCTAATCTTTGTCAAAAAGTCCATACATGAGTAACCCTTTTCTGTAAGGAAAGGCTGCAGAGTGTTTAACGGTTTCATTATGGAAAACATTCATTATGAAATATTTTTAACGCTACTCATATTCAGGGGACTATAATGCTTTATATATGTATATTTATATATATTCACTGATTGCAAAACAACCTGAGTCTGCGAACTGCTCATGTTGTTGCACTTGAAGATTTGTTTGTCAACAAAGTCTTTAATTAAGATTAACTATATAATGAACACTAATTCATACACCAATACATATTTAAAAAAAAAGTTGTCTAAGAATAAGGAAAAATGAATATATGAAACGATATAGGTAATCATTCTTATTAGGCAATAAAATATATGTTGAAATCGCTTGTATTTCTGGGCAGTAGATAAAAAAAAATATGTTAAGTCCAAAAAATATTAAATTATTAGATCTAGAGTAAGCTTTGCTATTAATTATACACAAACTGCAAGAACTTAGTTTAATTTGCATACAGTCAAGAGCAAGCAAGTAAATGCCACTTCGTAGCCAAGACACGCTTACGCATCTTAGTTAGCAGTCTATTGTTATTTAAACAGCTGTCCACTCAGTTAAGTAAATCATGTTTCCGATTAATTGCAGTACACCGAGTGTTTACTTAAATAAATGGTTTGTTTATAGGCACGTTTTTATTGCTCGAAACAAAAGGATTTCGTAAACTCTGTTGCAAATTGTGTTAGCTGACCAAAATGAATTTTTTTCCCTACGTTTTAATTTAAGTTTAACATTTAAATGTAACAAAAAAAAAATTACTTTGTAAGATAGAAGCATTTTGTTGCTTCATACAAACCCCCCTATGTGTGTTATGAAGGGTGTAATTTAAAAGGCCTTGCCCTGTTCTCTTCAAGTGTGCCTTATAGCGAACAATGAAAACATCGCCGTGACACGAGATGGGCCGTTTAATTGTTGCAAGTTGAATTCGTGACCTTCACTTCAAATCCTTTGTGTGTGCAAAGCGACTACGATTATTGGGCTACCGGCCACTACATATATCACTTCTTTGGTAGCCGAGTTCAAGTGCGTCCGAAACACCCATCTCCAGCTACTTGGCGCGGTCACGCATATCGCATCTACCGTCGTTCACAAAANTTCAAGTGCGTCCGAAACACCCATCTCCAGCTACTTGGCGCGGTCACGCATATCGCATCTACCGTCGTTCACAAAAAACTATCCTCCAAGGTCGATAAATCGGCACTTCCGCGGTTGTTTAACGTAATTTAAACTCGCTAGGGCTTTATTTATTTTTGTTGTGTGGGAGGAAAGGAAAGGGACATTGGGTCACGGGAGTCACTCGACTCAACTAAACCGCCGAAATATGGCCCAGGCGTCACCTTTTATTTTCCCCTCTCATTATTCGTACCACTTCCAGTGACGTCGGGATTTCACTACAAGAATAAAAAAAATACAAAAAATACAAAAAATAAATAACTCTAGTAAGTTTTCCCAATCCGTTTTCCCTTCTTCCCCCCCAACCCCTCGTTTCTACCGCCTCCTAACAAAAGCCGGCATTATTACAGATAAGAAAACGCACCCCGTAAACAAGCAGACTATTATGTAGTTTATCACCGAAAGGAATCAAGCCAGTAAAAAAAACAGAAGACAGTCGGGTAGATTAGGTTTGCAGGCCACGAGGCCGTATACCGTTTGGAGCAGACACATATGTGGTCACTCCTCGAATGGTATAGGAGCATTTCCATATCGCCCGGAATAATAATAACAATAATAATAAAAATCTCCATCAGGTGTGGCTGGATGCTGGGAATAAAGTAAGGTTGTGTGTGAGACAGAGGCAGGGGAGGCTACTGATGGAATGAGCAGGGAACGTGTAGGAGGGGGAGACTTAAAGTTGTTTAGAGCAAACTGTTCTTGTCATTTCGCCTGTCTTGACAGCCCCTCCGGTGAAGTTGCTCGTCTTAGTGGCTCTCGTTCAACCCCTGAGACATAGGGTGAAGGGAGGAGGACGGTATATATATATATATATTGCAACTTCCTTGTGATACACGACGATCAGGATGCTGCACAGTGCTCGCCTGTCGTTAAACTTAACGTTGTTTTACACATTACCTAGCCCGATGCGAAACTTGATGTGAATCGACCCTGTCTTTTAGATGAAGGCGCGTGGGATGCTAGGGAAGAGGGAGGGGAAACAGGTGCTCAAGAACCAGAAGGTAAAGGTGATTGTCCCAAGGAAAATTATAGCCCCCATCTTTTCCAAGATTTTGGGGAAAAAAAAACGAGAGTCCCCTCAGTCACCTTTTCGAGCAGCTGTTAGTCGCAGACAGTCCGTGGGTGGTTCTTTATTTGCCCTGGTTCAGGATTCGCTTCCCGTTACGGAACCATCGAATCCAGAGTAAGGGCCATTGTATGGCCAGAAAAATGGCACAAATAACCACCCCAAGGATTGAACTCGCGACACCCCGTAGATAGAAACAGGCGTGTTACAGAATATCCTAAATACGCTGCTTTTGTTTTTAATGATCTCGTCCTCACTAGAGGGAGACTGAGAAACTTAATCGGCTTATGACAAAAATTAACTGTCTGACAATACAGCGTTCTTGCCAAAGATACAGACTATTAAGAATTGCGAGGCATATTTTGCGTATTGTAACTTCCGATCGTCGTATGTTGGTATATAAACTCGCACGTCAACTTCGTTAGTTTGCTAAAAAAAATATGCAGTGGGAATGTAATGAACTATGTACATAACTGGAAACTTTAGCGTTTCAGTTGGTTTTTGAGGCATGTGTCCGACNCAGTGGGAATGTAATGAACTATGTACATAACTGGAAACTTTAGCGTTTCAGTTGGTTTTTGAGGCATGTGTCCGACAACCACTAAGACTTTTGATTGCAACAGTTTATGGTAGTTCGTCAATAACGGTGATCACAACAACGGTTGTGTTCGAGTCTACGACAGGGCATGAAGGTGTGTGTTGTTTTCAAAATGTAAATTTAAATATAATATATTGAGTAATTTCAGGAGTTGGGGGAGGAAATTCAGAATATCCTACTTCATAAAGCGGAGGTATTAATAAGAACGATTAAAAAAAAGTTTTATTTTGTTAATTTAACGGTTTCCCCTTGATAGTAGAAAATGTAATGAGCATTTTATTCAAGCAAATGTAGTAGACGACATGTGGTGCTGCAAGTCAACTAAAGAACTTCCCGCGAAACATATTTCCGATGTATGTCAGTTTAATGCTGCTGGGGAGTTAATACCTCTTTCTCTCGCNTCGCAGCGTCGACGAGCCCTTACGAGGGCTAATTAAAGCCCCGCAACCCCCGCAAACCCCCGGGTAATTTGCAACACACTCTCTCCTTTCACATACGCAGACAATCCCCCTCTTTCAAAGTTGACGATGCTTGGGAAACTTCTCTCCAATTCCAGCCCCTCCAATCACGGCAGCGAGGGGTGGAGTGAGCCAGTTAGTTGGTGGGCAGGAGGAAAGGGTGTGTTTAAAACACCCCCCTCCCCCCGCCTCATTGTGACCTCAATGAGCTGACTTTAAGTCTTTGTCTTCGCGACTCGACTGAGTGAGTGTAAATGCCTTCCTAATGAGCGGTCTTCGCACCCAAGTCCAAGGGCGGGCGAAATGGAATACGAGCTCCCGGATTCGCAGACGATACTAACGAACCGACGCGCACCTTAAGAGCTAATGTGGATTTGAACTTACCGTCGTTTCTGAAGTTTAATAGCAGTGGTGTGATGCAACTGAATTAGATTGTTTTAATTGGCTCTCCATTGCCTACAATGATTTCTACGAAAAAAAAAAAACGAAAAATAAAACCAAGATAACATATGGGTCAGAAGCATAAATGCAACAAGAAATTTGATAATATAAATAAGCACATATGTGGAGCAAGAGACAGCGATACAGTTGAACAACGAACGACACAAACAACGAGGACAGCACAACTATAACACAAAAACAGCAAAACCAAAAGCAAGTAAAAATAAATAGACATGTAAAACTTCTGCTGTCCTGTGTGTTTTGTATTGTGTATGTAAATTAGGCTGATGTGTTTTCTAGCCACATTTATGCTATTTTTTTTTGTTTCGTTTCGTTCATTGTCAGGCTGGATCATTATGATTTTTTAATCCTCTTAAATATCTTTTTATTTTGACTTACGTGCAGTGAGTGTTTCGCTTGTGGTTTTGCTGTTTTCATATTGTCATAGTTGTGCTGATTTATATCATCAAATTTCTACTGCATTTAAGTTTCTCATCCATATATTGTGTTGTTCGTTTCCTGGTAATTTTTTTCGTAGGATTTGTAGGCAAGGCAGGTCTCGNATTTTTTAATCCTCTTAAATATCTTTTTATTTTGACTTACGTGCAGTGAGTGTTTCGCTTGTGGTTTTGCTGTTTTTATATTGTCATAGTTGTGCTGATTCATATCATCAAATTTCTACTGCATTTATGTTTCTCATCCATATATTGTGTTGTTCGTTTCCTGGTAATTTTTTTCGTAGGATTTGTAGGCAAGGCAGGTCTCGNTGTTTCTCATCCATATATTGTGTTGTTCGTTTCCTGGTAATTTTTTTCGTAGGATTTGTAGGCAAGGCAGGTCTCGTTAAAATTCGAATTCTCAACTTAGCGTATTTCGCGCGCTCTTTACAATGTTGTAGCGGATGTTATCGACGTGAGAGTTTGGTCTCCCTACGCTTGCGTAGTGCAGTCTACCTACAAAGCCAAGGAAAATGTCTCAGTTTTATTAAACTATTCCACAAATTTTTTTTGTAGTCATTATCACTGATATTCCTTGGACGTTTACTAATGGACAGAAATGAACTGTTTAAACAGAACTCTCAGCAACAATATTTTCTAAGTTTTGTATATCTGTCGATTTGTGGTTGAAATATCTGCACGTTTATTTAAGGATTTTTTTTTACAACGTAGAGGAATCGAACATGACTTTTCTAATATGCACGGTGTCTTAAAAGTTTTACTGTTGAGCAGTCTAAAAATTGTTCCTGTTTTCGTAAAATTTAAACATGTTGCAAATCTTTTTATAGTCTATTAATTAATTCGGGATTTAGCTGTGTCGGGTCAGAGCTGTGGGTTTGACGTGACTAAAGTTTGTGTTAGCGGGTAAAATTTCCTTTGTGATATGGGAATAAAATGAATGTAACAAAATTTATACTTAGCTTTTATGGCTTANTTAGCGGGTAAAATTTCCTTTGTGATATGGGAATAAAATGAATGTAACAAAATTTATACTTAGCTTTTATGGCTTACATCGACATACCTAGAAGAGACATTTAGTTCGACACGAAAATCAGCGTGCTAGCACACCGGAGTCACGAGAAATACCACCAGAAAATTTTCGCCCAAGTACAATGTTGCCGTCAGTCGCCGCGGGCCCCCACCTGCGCTTAGCGCATGCGTGGCGCCAACTTAATGCTCCCGCCTACCTGANTTAGCGGGTAAAATTTCCTTTGTGATATGGGAATAAAATGAATGTAACAAAATTTATACTTAGCTTTTATGGCTTAAATAGACATACCTAGAAGAGTCATTTAGTTCGACACGAAAATCAGCGTGCTAGCACACCGGAGTCACGAGAAATACCACCAGAAAATTTTCGCCCAAGTACAATGANGAATAAAATGAATGTAACAAAATTTATACTTAGCTTTTATGGCTTAAATAGACATACCTAGAAGAGTCATTTAGTTCGACACGAAAATCAGCGTGCTAGCACACCGGAGTCACGAGAAATACCACCAGAAAATTTTCGCCCAAGTACAATGATGCCGTCAGTCGCCGCGGGCCCCCACCTGCGCTTAGCGCATGCGTGGCGCCAACTTAATGCTCCCGCCTACCTGATGCTTGAACTGCGTTGCATATTGTTTGAAAAACACACACTTCAAACGAGGGCTGTTGAGTACTTTCAAAATGTCACGCAAGCTCTATAGAGCGTCCCACTCCTAAATTGCAGTACAGTTTGAATGGCGCGCACTGTTGCCAGATCACCCCAGCTTTGCGACGTAACTCGCAGGCTGAGTAACACATGGGTGGCAAAGAAAATGGCCTGAATTTTATCTGTTTACCTTCGTGACAACACTTAAGAGAATCCAATCCTGCGACGCAAAGCAAGGCGGCTCCTTTGAAACTGAAACCCGTGAGAAACCCTATCATTGTGATTGCATGGCGTGCACGCGACGGTATTGGCATACTTTTTTGAAGCTGCAAAAAGATAACATATCAAGCAACAGTGCGCGCAGGAACAAGGACAGCGTTAACGACAGAAATCATGTATTGGAAAGAGAGAGAGAGAGCGAATGTCCATTACACCGCACACTGCAATCTAAGAGTGAGACGCTCTATAGAAACGTCCATTCCATAGTATTCCAAAATGGCTAACAACGGTTTTTTCAAAGCGCTGTAGCTCCAAAGATACGCATAAGACNCGCGACGGTATTGGCATACTTTTTTGAAGCTGCAAAAAGATAACATATCAAGCAACAGTGCGCGCAGGAACAAGGACAGCGTTAACGACAGAAATCTTGTATTGGAAAGAGAGAGCGAATGTCCATTACACCGCACACTGCAATCTAAGAGTGAGACGCTCTATAGAAACGACCATTCCATAGTACTCCAAAATGGCTAACAACGGCTTTTTCAAAGCGCTGTAGCTCCAAAGATACGCATAAGATACATGCAAAACTACTCGAGGGTCATGCATTGAACCTTCGTACAGATTTTCCACCAATAAAATTGTAGGGTCACCANCACATGCAAAACTACTCGAGGGTCATGCATTGAACCTTCGTACAGATTTTCCACCAATAAAATTGTAGGGTCACCACTAGAAGTCCCATAGGTGGACAAGAACACTGCACTCCAGTTCAGATCTTTGTGTTTAGCGGGGACGGCGCACATGATGCGCGTGGCAATATCGCCCTTATCGCTCCGGTGCTTCTCAGCCTCAAACGCGAAAAAAATCTCCAGGCAGGCGGGAACCCTAAGGTCATGCTGGTATCGTAGTCGAATGATAAAATATTTATTTTAATAGTTTATATAGTCACGAAGTTATTGCGTCGGAATTGATCACCCTGCAAAAATTATATCGCCGTTTGCGTCCTGGAACTCCATGTATCGGTCTGATTTTTAAAGATGCATTCACGTCAAAACGAATAAATTCAGTATAGTACAGTATGAGTTAACCTGTTACAAATATTCAATGCGCATAGCGTCGAGTATACCAACTCTTACACAAGTCTTTTATGGAAGCGTGTATAAGAGCGAGTACAGTCCAACAACAGCCTTAGTGACCACTGCTCGAAAGAACACAGTCTGTTTGTAAAGATTTGAGCTGAGTTGTTTTTCTGACCACACCATTAATCTTCCACTTCCAAGTGAGGTTAAACGAAATCATCCCGTCGTCACATATATCTACAGTTTCGAGCAACCCTATCAGATACGTCAGTACAACTGCCACTGCTGTAAAACAATAAAGATTAGTAGTCATGTTTCCACGGCGACATCTATATGGCTGAATCTGAAAAGCGATAATTTCAACAACAGACTCGAAAATATAAGAACTCGTAAAGATAACTTATTTCGTAAGTAATGTCGCTGAGTCGCGTTCCAAAAGTCACACTGCCTTTATCAGATAAGTGCAAATTAAAAAGTAATTTCTCTTACAAACGCCTATTGTTTCGCGCTACATATTTCTTAAACTGCATAAGAATGACGATAAAAGTTGAAAACAAAGTTTATTATAGTTTTATTAAGGTAGGTAAGTAAACTAATAATGTGCGACAAAAACAAACGNAAAAGTTGAAAACAAAGTTTATTATAGTTTTATTAAGGTAGGTAAGTAAACTAATAATGTGCGACAAAAACAAACGTCGATGTAATATCATGGACAATGCATATACCCGTTTAAATTAAATTGGACAATATGCGTGCGACATCTCGTGAAAGAGACCTTTTCCTGAAGATCTACCTGTTTACTCTACTCGTCGTCCAAAATGTCATATGCTACGCCCAGTCCTTCATGAAAGTAACATCTTCCCACCCATTTAAGAAACAAGAAAATATTTTTCAAAGGTTCACCTGAGTGACTGTGGATATTCATTCAATTGCGAACGTTTCAGCTTGTGTCAATGTGACATTTTTCTAAGGTTTGATTTCAAAAGTGCTCACTTTATCGTGGATAGCCTTTATGAGCTCATATGTAGCGCCTCCTTGAAGCCAGCGGTGTTCTGAGAAATGGTCCACCGCCATCAGGGGTAAATTCGTGTAAGTCAACGTTCTAGTTGAATATCTTGAGCGTCGTAATGTGCACGTTATTAGTAATTTACTTTAATTACGTAGAGTAACGCCTTCCTTTTGGAAGTGTTTTAAGGTCGTGGCTCGGGCATTATAGTCCATTCACGGTTACTTCCAACTTTTCCNACGCCTTCCTTTTGGAAGTGTTTTAAGGTCGTGGCTCGGGCATTATAGTCCATTCACGGTTACTTCCAACTTTTCCGAAGCCCTGCTGAAGTTATACTTTCAGTATATTCCTCCGTCTCATGCAAAAAAACCTTAAGCGAGTCTAGAAAATTACACCAAGGGAAAACGTGCCGCATTCGTGCGCACTCGATGTAATGACATTTTGCATAAGAACTATTTCTTACTAGGTATTACCAACACACCTATTTTCTCTGTTTTTATTCACACTGATTATAAATGAAATATTATAAAGTATAGATAAACCAAATGTTTAACAAAAAGTAAGATATATTTATGTGAACATAAGTATAAAACGCTTGTGATGAATGGCATATTTAGGAAAAAACGAAACACGCCATACTTGGGGTGATTTATGAAAGGTTTGATTCAAGAAGTGTGAAGAAACCGCGAATAGACTATAGATGATTCGCGAGCCTCACTGAAAAGTTAATTCGCCTNTTGATTCAAGAAGTGTGAAGAAACCGCGAATAGACTATAGATGATTCGCGAGCCTCACTGAAAAGTTAATTCGCCTGGTCTTTCCTGTAGGCAGCGTCTTGTTACTTAAGTATGTTCTCTAAGTCTCTGTGAACACACTCCCATAGTCTTTAAATAATTTCTCATGCAAATTTGTAGGCCTGTACTTGGCTCCATGGACCTGTGAACGGGAAACACGTGATAACTGGGATGGTTAGGTACTTAATTTGGTTGACACAACCCGTCCTTACGACGTCAGTGCACAAAACTGTNACGTGATAACTGGGATGGTTAGGTACTTAATTTGGTTGACACAACCCGTCCTTACGACGTCAGTGCACAAAACTGTAACCATGCATAAATTCCGGTGTGTTTGATTTTAAAGAACTTGCGGTCTTTCACTGGATATATTCTTTCGTAATATGGCACTGGAACATATTTCGAAACATTATCTACTCCAAGATCAATGGTACTTTTGAACCTCTTAAATAAGTTTTAATGAACCAAATTGGTAGTAAAAATATTTTCCCTAAGTTCATTATGCCTCAGTATTAGTCACTAGTGCTGATAGAATTCCCTTAGTATGGTACTGAATGTGCAAACTCTCCTGATTAAAATGCCATCGTAGCTGTTGAGCGTTGCCAGTCGTGACGTGGAAAATATGACTTGGATTCGAAAAATTATGGGTTCGATCCCACCCGGTTGCACTGGGAGTAGGCTATTTCTTTTCTCNAAAATATGACTTGGATTCGAAAAATTATGGGTTCGATCCCACCCGGTTGCACTGGGAGTAGGCTATTTCTTTTCTCAGAGTAGTTTTCCTATCCTATCCCAGGTCAATATCAGGTACAGTTTTTTAACGTGAACTTCTAGAATTCCTCTTCCAAAAGGATACGCTCTTGGTTAGCCTGTGGGATAGAAAGAAACTGAGTAAGAACATTATTTGTGATGTGTGTGTGTGTGTGTCAACGCGCGACACTACCTGGACGATCGGCCTAGAGCGCCAGTGTTCTTACCACCAGAGACAATATTGTAGTTAGTATATAGTGCACTTTCTTTAATTTTTTTTTTTTTGTTGTTCTTGTGCAGTAACATTTTGATCTCTCTTAAAGGCATTCAAATTTCCGGAATAACGTTTTTTTATCCTATGTTACTGCTGTATTTATTTATTACTGGCATTATTANAAAATATGACTTGGATTCGAAAAATTATGGGTTCGATCCCACCCGGTTGCACTGGGAGTAGGCTATTTCTTTTCTCCGAGTAGTTTTCCTATCCTATCCCAGGTCAATATCAGGTACAGTTTTTTAACGTGAACTTCTAGAATTCCTCTTCCAAAAGGATACGCTCTTGGTTAGCCTGTGGGATAGAAAGAAACTGAGTAAGAACATTATTTGTGATGTGTGTGTGTGTGTGTGTGTCAACGCGCGACACTACCTGGACGATCGGCCTAGAGCGCCAGTGTTCTTACCACCAGAGACAATATTGTAGTTAGTATATAGTGCACTTTCTTTAATTTTTTTTTTTTGTTGTTCTTGTGCAGTAACATTTTGATCTCTCTTAAAGGCATTCAAATTTCCGGAATAACGTTTTTTTATCCTATGTTACTGCTGTATTTATTTATTACTGGCATTATTAAATGGGAAAGTTAAGACAAGTCGACTTCTCTTTAACCATTTTGTACACATATAATTTGACAAAAAGGCACAGAATTACCAGTAATATGCAGACATTCTGCGCACGAAATAATTATTGAATTATGACTTAATGACCAGTTTGATGCATTGAGAAATTTGCTTATAGATCCCACTTGTATTTGTTGAGTACACGAGTTATTACATAATTAAAAGGTAGCTCATGGGCCGAGTCAAGGACGCTACTAGGTAGTGAAATGGTGATACACTGTGGTACTGGGATATGGGAATGATTTCATTTTCCAGCTTTGTTCTTCGTGGTGGTGCTGTACCCCGATGGGTGGCTGTGGTTGTGGCGCGGACTGTCCTGCGCTGCCAGACCAGTCGGTCGGGCCAGCCGGTTAACCCCCCCNCTATCTCGTGAAGCTGTAGGTCGTGGATACCACTCGTACCCTACCCCTGGGTTCGCCGACAACCCACAAACCATGGCGTGTGACGCCCGACTGCCAGGACCAGGCGCTGTGCGGTGCCCATAAATCAAAGGCGCAGCTTGACTCGATCTGCTTCCCCCCCTCCTCAACTACTTCACACTCCACCCTCTGCAGTTCTCTTCCAACTCTCCACCGAATATCCTCTCCACCTACAATTACTCCTCCTCCTCCCCTGGTGTTGGACTGGCCCGAGCGGACGGTTCTAGTCGATAAAAGGAGAACGGAACCAGTGATGCCATCTGAACAGATTTCCTCCCTTACAGTAAATATACGATTCTGAAGCCGTACGTTATAAGAGAGTTTACGGGCAAACAAACGAACAAAGGATAAAACGCGAGAGATTTTAAAGTTAGCTTCAAGGTTAACACTAAACCCATGAATATGACGATGATAGGCACTACTTTATAAGTAGGGCTAAACCCTTTCGTAATATGCGATAAAATTAAACCGCAATAAAATGTGAAACACTGCAACCTGTATAAAAATGAATCTCCTCCAGTCAGAAAAATATCTTCATAAAATCTCTAGTATTTTTTTTCACAGAAAAATACAAAACTTCTTAATTTTGATAAAGCAAAAGTAATGCTACTGGAAGCTCATTTTTTAAAGTCCTGCTCCCTCCATTTTAAATGTACCTAATCGTAGCTAGAGTAGGGTTCGTTAACAAAAGAAGAAAGAAACGAGTGTAGCCAACTGAACAGGTTTCCCCCCCCCCCATCCCTCTAGAGTCTAGGACGCGCGTTTGATTGGTTGGTTTTCTTCTGTTATTTTCTGCAACGCCAACCCAGAAAGTGTTCTGTTCGTTGGCAACCTGCAGTCCCTGCTCTAAACAGAAAATTTTTAGCCGGCTCATTTGCGTTTTCCTGGGCACGCGAAACTTGATATTTTGAATCATGTCAAATGTTATTTGTTTTTTTTTATCCAGAATTTGTACGTGCGTATTCCTATGAGACACAAAAAAAATTGGTAAGTTAGTGAATAAATTTTTTAGTTTCTTGAATTAACATTAATTTCCTTATTCATTCATTTACGTAACACTCTTTAATTTTTTTTTGCGACACTACCCGCCAAGAATATTATTATGCATATAAGCGTAAATCTTAGACGACTTTCGCGCAATCTGCGAAGAGTCCACATTGTTAAAAATACGCACAACCGCAGGAATGCGTGTCTCCAGACAATTATTTGAAAATTTTTAGGCATTTTCATGTTTGCAGTTAATTACACAGAATACTCAGCATATTTATCGCNCAGACAATTATTTGAAAATTTTTAGGCATTTTCATGTTTGCAGTTAATTACACAGAATACTCAGCATATTTATCGCTGTATTTTCGAACCGATAATTAGCGATCAAGGGATCACTGTGAGGTTTTAAACGAATTATTAATCGATATGGTATTTAAAAGTGATGATATTATGAGTGCGTAAGGCCCAGCCGTAAAATGTTTGAATTTTGCACTCCAAAACAGAATCGCTAATTTCAATCGCTGTGTAACGTGGGTGTGAGCCCTTCATGTTTTNTTTTGAATTTTGCACTCCAAAACAGAATCGCTAATTTCAATCGCTGTGTAACGTGGGTGTGAGCCCTTCATGTTTTGTTCGAGACGAAAATCCGCCGATCCCACACAACATTGCGGTGAAGGGATGTGTCCGTTGCTCACACGCACCTCATCTGCAAA
Source organism: Clitarchus hookeri (assembly GCA_002778355.1). NCBI lineage: Eukaryota > Metazoa > Arthropoda > Insecta > Phasmatodea > Phasmatidae > Clitarchus > Clitarchus hookeri. The sequence goes on along the minus strand of NQII01003413.1, from coordinate 83,805 downwards.
GGATCCCTCCATTCGCGTTATAGCACGACACTCGCTTTAAAAAGATCACAAACACTTTAGCTTACGACTAAAGACTGCATTCAGGCGAGAGGCAAACGTGAGTGGGTCATTCCATGGCCCTCAGGGTCACTTTATTTTTTTAAATAATTTACCGCCATAGCTTAAAGGAAAAATTAAACGCTCGTTGATCCAGCAATCTAACTTCACTGTAGGATTGCTTACTTTCAACATAAATTAATAGTGTGACACGTAGCATTTCAGATTCTCTAGGAATTTAATCAGAGTTTAACAAAACCATTACTAGGGTTCTTAATAGGCTCTCCGCCCGGTAAACAAACAAATCACATTAGGTGGCGGCATAAACTAAATTCATTAATCGTACGTTACTGAAATCATCACGAATTAACTTAAAATGAAGATCACACTAAATTTAATTTGGTTTTGTCGACGTCCCCGCGTCTGTCGACCAGCTATCCGATGCTCGGTCGGTCTGCTTCTAGCTGTCGCTGCACTTAATTCCTCGTCGATGAAGCACTTACACGTGGTGCAAACACCACGGCCAGTCGCACACTACACTACAATTAACAAAGAAAAACACGCCACATTAATACCTCCAGAGCCCGCACCCCCGAATTTGCAAGCTGCATTCGCGCCCGCCCGAACTGAACTCACCTGACCCCGCGGACCATAGAGCCCCCCGCCTCGCACGCCAACTGACATCAGCGAAACTTATCGATTCGAAATTAAATCGATTTATTTTCTGGTTTAAGGCTCCCACCTACCTGGAGCTTTTTTTTCTCCCGCGTTTGAGGCTGAGAAGCGCGGGAGCGATAAGGGTGACGCCGCCACGCGCATCAAGCGCGCCATCGTCGCTAAGCGCAAGGCTCTCAACTGGCGTGCATTGTTCTAGCCGCACTACGTGTGCCTACGGAACTTTTAGCGGTGACCCTATCATTTTATTGGCATAAAGGGGGCAGCGGTGGCGTAGTGGCCAGGGCGCTCGCCTCCCACCACGGCGATCCGGGTTCGATCCCCAGCGGGTTCNGCAGCGGTGGCGTAGTGGCCAGGGCGCTCGCCTCCCACCACGGCGATCCGGGTTCGATCCCCAGCGGGTTCACTCCAGGATTTTCGCATGTGGGAATCGTGCTGGACGATGCCGCTTGCCGGCGGGTTTTCTCGGGGTACTTCCATTTCCCCGCCCTTGCATTCCAGCGCCGCTCTATTCTAGTTTTTCATTTATGTCATGTTCAGGGATGACTGTCACCTACGGGTCCCAGCTGGAAAGCCGTCACTCAGAGGGTATTGCCTTGCCCTGGGTGCACTCCCCACACGCCATTATTATTATTATTATTGGCACAAAGTCTGTAGGAAGGTTCAGTGCTGGGCCGTTGAGTAGTATTAAACGTGTCTGATACGCATATTTTTCAATACAGCGCTCTGAAAAAGCTGTTTTTAGCCGTTTTGTGTAACTCTGAAATTATGTTTCTAACGCGCGTGGCATTTTGAAAGTACTCAAAAACCCTCGTATGAACTGTGTACCGATATTGTAAGGCTCCAAAATAATATTTATAGCTTACGTGACGATTTAAGAGTACCAATCGGTCTTCGTTTGAAGTAAAAATTTTTTTCGTAAGAAAAAATATCGGGGCCACGTTTAATATTTTGCAACGCAGTTCGAACCCCTCGTAGGCGACAGCATTAATTCTATATATCGAGAGTCTGCAGTCTACATTATAACGGTACTTGTAGTTCCCCTACATATTACATCTATACTATAAATCTATTAATATTTAATTTAGGCGAACATTGTTTTATGCGTGTATGCACCCTGAATAATGAACGTTTTATATACAATATACGTATAGAATTTACTTGCTAGACTTTTCCACATGTTTGGATTTTTTATTGACATATTCTGATAGAACTTTTGAGCAACATATCAACCTACTTTGAATGTACAAATTATGTATAATTGATTTCAATATATTAAGGGAGGGTATTCAGTACAGAGTACGTAGAATTTACTCATAGTATTTATTGGGCATAACACAAAGTCGAGAACTACGTGCGCAGATATTTCTGTAGCGACTTTCCTTTTCTCTACCAGAATTGTGTCGAAATCACGTAGCTCTGACAATCAGGGCACGGCATGTGCGATCCTACAGTCAAATCCCAACAACCAATCATATACAAGACACTTCTGACGTCAGCATGACAAAAGCATGTGTTGCCAAAAATCGGTTTATTATTAGAAACTGTTTATGTTTGTGCGGAGTCTTGCAGCACTGCAAAAAAAGCGTATTTTTACAATGAAAAATTTCGAATAACTTTCTCTGCAGACAAAAATTTCTATCTCAAAAGGGAAGAATTATTTGCCAACCACCAGATTCAAACTCATAAAATTACCCTGTGCGTAAACATAATAACTTCACTATTTAAGGGCACCGTGTTTTGCAGATTTTAGCCTCTGTCCATCACCTTTGTAACTAGTCCGTTATATAAGCATCTTGTAAATGGTGCCAAAAAATCGGAACCTTCGTGTAAACTGTTGTGCTGTAAATTCAAACATAGTCGAATTGAAAATGATTGTGTCATATCTTTGTTGTTTTCCTGAGGCGTATACTGGGTGCTGAATGTACACTATTAACCTACGAAAAGCTGCGAGTGTACCATCCAGTCATTAAAAGAATCACGAAACCTCAGAAGTTTGGAGACTACCTTGGTACGAAATGTTATCGCGAAAAATCTCAATCTCTACTGATGTTGTTAAGGGTGTGACACTGAGACACCCTCACACAAAATTTAATTTGGAGGAAACACAAAAAAATTATTAAAGTAATAATAGTGTCTTTATATAAATTCTTTCATAATGGATCCTGTAATGACGCAAGCAAGGGACAGGGTACAAAAACTATTTTTTTTATTGCGGGGTATTCACGACCACGGGACAAGAGGGATAGCTGGCGACTAACAACGGAGCTAAACGTTTGTAAGTTTCGGTCGTGAGGACGAGAATACCCCTAGAAACTTTACGGCGTCACAGTTTCGCTTCGGTTAGTCGCCGGTTCGTTCGTGGAAGACGGCCAGTGTTTCTAGTCTTCCTTATTCGCCTCCTCGAGGCGAATTGTTCACGGCAGCTTAAAAGCCTCAGTACCGAGCTCTCTCTCTCTCTCTCTCTCTCTCTCTCTCTCTCTCTCTCTCTCTCTCTCTCAGCGTAAAGTGTAAATGTAGGTTTACAATTTTAAAATTAATCGTTAACATAATGTAATTAACTGCACTCAAATATAATATGTTTATGTATTATTTCAGAACAGAAATTATCAATCGTGCATTGGTTCGCAATTTACTTTAGATACGAAATACAATATTAATTATTTAGGTATTAAGGGCTCTGCCTAGGAAGCCTGCAGCCACAAAGTGCTGTAGCTAAATAAACTATTTTTTAGGTTTTCTAAAATATTGTCTTGTCAATATACAATATTTCAGTTGTAGAGTTACACGAAAATCTTCGACAACAAGTTTTCAAATTGTTACTGTGTAGAGCCCCTATTATATGGCGTTAAAATTCGGTACCAAGGTAAATGGCATACACGCACAACATATTAAGAATACGTAAAGGTCATTTTGAGTTATTATTGGCAACTCTCTGGTCGTAGCCGCCCCATGAATCTTAGCGTGTGATCGTGTGTAGATCACCGCTACCACGCAAAGAATCTGTTGAATCCTAATGTTTGGCAACCTGCGATTGCAAATGTGGAGCTTGAAGTGGTTGAGGCGCTCGATTGGACGATGGACTCTTTGGACGTGTGATGTAAATCCCTCCCGTCTAACCAATCGTGGACCGGTAGATTTGTTCTATGCTTGTACTGTGGAGTGGCGTGTATTAACGTGTACTGTCATTAAGTGACGTATTACACGTGGGACTTTACAATGCTTGACTTACTGTCTTCATCACAGCATTACTGTGTAGCTGGTACGGTTGCTACACACGTGTTAATATTGTTACAGGACGCCAGAGGGGCGTATCTGTGCTCGTGAGGGATGAAGGTCTTCATAAAAGTAAAATAACTAAATTTCACTTCTAATTTATTCACACAGCTATTATTTACAGCATATCTTACTCTTTGTATTTCTCAGAGAGCGCAATATTCAATGTCGCTGTTTCAATATACTGTAGTCAATTAACTCCCACTCATCATTAACACACGTAGAGTCTGGTTGTTGCAATCATTTGTAATGTCTTTCACACACGCATATTGTCCAATAGTCCAGCTTGCCAGCCGCACTCTTCACTGCTTGACACTCGCAGTCACAGATTACCCTTCCTCTGGATTTTTTTCCCGCCGCTCGTCTTCTATCGCTGGAAATCGGCCACTCATCAATTCAACAAATACTATCGGCCCGGAGGCCCGTCGCACAATTTATACTCAGCTGGACTTGACCTGGAAAGTTCGATGCGCCCCGAGTCACGCTTAGAGAAACTAGGACAGCAAAACACTAGAACATTCTTAAGATAAATACAGAAACTGAATACAATCGAGGTCAGCAGCAACACTACAAAATTATTATCGTGTCTGCTAGCTTTTTTTTTTGATAATAGAGAAGTGCCTCTTGGTTTAGCGCGCGCCTGTAATTCAAAACATTCCATTGACTTACTGCCGCCGCTATAGTATAGCTGCTGTCATTCACTCCCTTTCGCTCGCGTAGGATGCGAAGCAGTGAGAGCGTAATAATACGTTAGATGCACGCGGCCGCTGAAACCAAACAGTTAGTCGTAATAAAAAATGACACGTATATTTTCTTCTCAGTTTTCACTACTCTAAGCAATCCCGGTGTTACAATCCGCCATTTTATTACACGACGTATGTTGGTACTACGTGTGTCATTGAACCTCCATTCACCCGAAACGCTCTGCAGAACTCAGAACCAATAGTAGACGACCAGCACTCTCGTAGCTTCATTCCGTGTGGCCGAGATAAACCGGAGAATGAGTTTTGCATGTGGTGGTAGCCAATGAACACGTGACCTCTGCTTGACGGTGTAGGAACCATAGTGGTGTAGTGGTGTAGTGGTTGGACCACTCGCCTCCCACCTTTGGCAAGCCGGGTTCGATTCCCGGCCGGGTCGCTCCCAGATTTTCGCATGTGGAAATCGTGATGGACGGTGCCGGTGCAGCTGATAGATGGGTTTTCTCGGGGATCACCCGTTTTACCCCGCTCTTGAATTCCGGCGCTGATTCATACTCACCTCACTTCACCCTCATCGGCTGTCAAGTCCTCGATGTTAAGAGCTACCCAAATCTCTCCATTCCAGTCGAGTGTGTAGAGAGAGGACTCTGGGTTCTTTCTTGTTGCCGTCTTATAACGCGAAATGATAGGGTATGTATTGTCCATTCACGGTAACTTGCAATTTTTCTGAAGCCCTGCTATAGTTATATTCTTTCCTAAGCCTCATGCAAACAGAGCTTAACAAAATGTGGAAAATTGCACCATAAGGACAACGCACCGCATTCCTGCGCACTCACTTTAATAATATTTTGCATGAGAATTATTTCTTACTAAGCATTGCCAACACATATATTATCTCTCTGATTTTATTCGTATTGATTATAAATGAAACATTATAATTTATAATCATAATATATGTAAGAGTTCTATTTAACCAAAAATTATATAATTTTATGTCAACTAAAGTATTGAACGCCTGTGATACGTGACATATTTTGGAAATATCCAGACACGTCATACATGGTGTGATATTTCAAAGGTTTGATTCAAAAAGTGTGAAGTCTCCGCGAATAGGCTATAGCAATCGCGGCATGGGTAATAATGATATTTAATTTTTTTCAGTTGTAAACATACTATAGGTAGCCGCTGGGTCTGTGGGGCTGAACACCCACAGCGAACCGAAAACCTGTCCCCTTCCTTTTCGCGGCCATCGACCTCGCAGACAAAACAAACACCGCGTGCTACGGGGAACATCCGCGAAGGAATCTGTCTGGCCGGGGAGTTCTTTGATGACGCGAAGCGCAGAACATACACAACCATCGCCATCCGTCCCCGGCCCGGCCTGTCACAAAACACATCGTTCTGGAGCGCGGTTTGTTTATCAGCCCGGAAAGTAAGCAACGGCCCTGCGTTTCACAGCAAAGCCATCAAAGCGTGCTTCACCGTAAAACAAGGAGAACGTAAGTCTTCGTTAGCACTTCAACCCGCTGTTCACCCAAAATAAAATCCATTATTTTTATTTGTGTGAAATACTGTTCAACTTTTATACATTATTTACGTGTGTTACTTCGAGGCATAATAATATTTATACCGCTTTTTTCTTTTTGCATAATTGCATATCAAAATCACAGTTTTAGGGTTTTTGGGACGTTCAAATAATAACTAACTCATTTCCCGAAATGAGATGATTCAAAAAATCTTTAATATAAGGATATGAAATGATTTTTTTTAATGTTCTTAAATTGCTAAAAAAAAAAAAAAGTGGGCTTTTGTATATTTTTGATTTGTAACGGTCTATGATTTTTCGTAAAATAATTTTTTTTTAGCTAACTTTTAAATTAATTAGAAGTGACCATTCTGTCTCCCTTGTTAAATTTTTTGTTAATGCCTTAGTTTTTTTTATTTGTACGTTCCAAAATAATTGAAATTAGTTTTTACTCGCTACTATGCAAAACATATGGGATATAAATGTTTTTATCTGAGGAAAGAGTCCTTAAAAGTAACGTTTACAAGTTGAGCGGTATTTTGTTCAAATATAAAGTAACGCATTTTTTTTTTGGTGACCATTGCTCTTAACTCCCGCCAAGATTTCGCTCTGGTGGCCTAGTGATCCCTGTTCCTGTACTAACTCTCATGGGTTCGATTCCCGCTGATGGCGTGGATGGATAAAGCTACTCGTGGATTTCTTGACGAGCGCGTGCTTATGACAACTGGATTCGAGCCCAGATATTTTCAGCACTTCGTCAGGCCTTGTAAAGTTAGACATAGAGCCTCGTTTGTAAAGCAGTCCTAAGTATTTGTATAGTCTAAAGCAACGTATTTAACCCTTTCAGACCAACTTTAATTCATGGTATCAGATGTTGCAAACGAGACTTTTTCGACGAAAGCTGTACTGAAGTGAACGCAACATTTTTTTCCGTTTCCACAGTCAACGGGACGGGAGCTTCGTGTTCGGGTATAGTAATATGAAACCATTCATAACTTGGTACGTCACAGCGGTTTACGAATCATTTACCCACAGGAAAAATCATTGGGCACGGACCCACGCAGTGTACAGTACTGGTCAAATATAACATCTGTGTTCTATTTACACAACTGTGTACACCTAGTCTGAATGGATCTCTACTTACCTTTAAAGTAGATGAGACAGTATTTTACATGAACATTTGAAGCCGACATTCGCATTTAACTTCATGGTTGTCTCGATACTAAAGGTGGTATTCATAGTCAAGTCTCAAGGCTGAGCTGAAGACTGTCTCGGTCAAGGGTACCTTATTTCTCAAGACAGTGTTATTACAGCTCCACATTTCATAGTCGACTTATGCTGAGGGAAAGAACTGCTGTGTTGTTAAAAACTGATATCTCGATAATAACCAAGCTCGTGAAACACACATTCGAGCTTCAGCTGTTTGTTATTCCGCTTAACGCTGCCTCTGAAGTATGCATATGTCAGTAATTCTGTGTTTCTTAGCTTGTTGTCCAAAAAGCAAAAAATTAAATTGACACCTAGTACATTGTCCTCAATTGTAATTCTTGAGCGGGCTCACCGCAATGAAATGCACATTATAGGAAGTCACAATTCAAGATAAAATTGTACCACAGGCATAGATAAAATCGCAGAATTTTGGTCACAATAAATCTCTGAGAACTTTACCCCAATAACGAACTATTAAAATAATAACAGAATGAGTGAACTTGCAAAACAATGCCATTTATTTATCACACAATCAAAAGCAAACAGTCTACAAAAGGTGACTTCTCGAGTTCACGAAAGTATTTAAAGCACCCTAGCTACCAGAGAACGCATTTATTCCCCCCCCCCAAATAAAGTTAGATTATTTGGAGGTTGTGGATCGGAAAAAAACTCTAATGCATTCTTTTTTTTAGGGTTACCATTGGCTGGGGGGTTGTTTCGCGGGTTCGAGGCCTTGAAGCGCAAGAGTTCTTAAGGCGACGCCGTCACACGCATCATAAGCCTCTTCACCTCTACATGCAAGAAATTGAACTGGCGTGCCGTCTTTTCAGTAGGAAAATCCCTTTGCTGTGGGACCTCCTGAGGCAACCGTATTGTTTTATGATGTGCTGCACGTTCGTCTACTAAAACCGTTTAGAGAATACGCGAGAAAACAATCACGGCCGAAACACTCCGGCGTCTCGCTTAGTGGATTTAATGGTCATCTGCGTGTTCACCAGTTCTGCCACCTTTAAGATCCCACCCGGCCCAAGTTTATAAGCAGTTAAACCTTTTGTTAGTCCATTTCAGGCTGCATTAAATTATCGTCTAACAGAAGTTGAGAGAGACAGCGTTGCTGGCTGCCTATCGACTAGGAGTTCACAAACTCCTGGGAAGCCAACTTTTTATTTTCTGAGAAATGGCGAGAAATAATAGTGCGCAACAAGGCGACATGTGTTAATCTCACGCATGGAAATATATCTATCACAGAAAATACTTAATAGTCTAGGATTACAAATTTTAACGTCACGTTTTCTTCACGAAGAGGTTTTATAATAGTAAAATAATTTTCATAGGTCTTTGTCGAAATTTTGGTCCCCGGATTTTTAGTTAATTTGTTTATAAACGCGATGGGAAGCCTATTTTTAAGGACGTGCAAGGTTTAATTTACAAAAAACCATACCAATAAACTATGTTAAAACAATATTTTAACTGTGAACTATTTCTTACTAGCCATTGCCAACACATTGCAGCTCTCACTGTTTTTAATTAATATTTAATACGAAATAAATATTACAAGTTACAGAAGATACTTAGTTAAAGATTCATTTATTCAATAATACAATACTTTAAAGTTCATCACAGTGCTATATATTTATGGTATACAAGTTACTTAAAAAAACATGTTGACATGTTACTACTTGGGCGATTTACAAAGGTTCGTTTCAAAACATCCTAAGAAACCGAGAATGGGCTATACTGTGCATAAGTTAAAAACTTCCATTACAGATAAGGAAGTTTACCAGAAAACGTTTTACAGTGTATGATCTAATTTTTCTGTTTACAGTTTATTAACTGCCAGGTCCGATTATGTACGTTCTATCCACGTAAAATTATGTGAAGACGCAGTTGTTTGCAACCCGGTTTTTTCCACAGCGGAATGACTTCTGCGGGGGATCCACCAGTACTTCGGTACTCCAGGAGATACGAGCTGTGGCTCAGCCGCAGTGGGGCGATCACCTGGCTGGGGGGTTTGAATTCAGTTCAGAGCCCGAAAACAACTGATTTGGAATACCAAGTTGAAGATAAACGCGGCATAAGGAGAAGGTTGGAATTATTGGCCTGAGACCGTTACTCACATTCATTGTGGGCAACATTCGGCTTTAAATGTGTGTGTCAATAAATTAATTCACCCTTCGCAACTTTTTTTTCAAAACTGTTGGTGATGGCGGAAGTGTTGATAACAATGCTGATGGTAATGAAGTTGGTAGTTCTGATGGCGAATGTGAAAGATGACGATGGTGAGGATGATGGTGACAAAGTGTGACAGTGACGAAGATAATGGATATGGTGATAACGAAGGTTTTATGACTATGGTGACGATGATGAAGGTGGTTAAGATGATGACGAGTAGGTGCGACGTTTCCAGTCCGAAGAATGGCCAGGACCACAAGGCAAATCATGGTAATGGAAATCGTTGCGCGTCTCAAGTTGTTTTGCTGTATGATTTTATGACGGTTTGTCACTTCCTTCTGCAGTGTGAACATGAAAGGAAAACTTAGTTATAAATCCAGGAATATATTTTTCTCACTTGGCAGTGAATCAAATCATTGACTTCTGAACCACCAGTCAGAGGCCATGACTGAAACACCATATATATTACCATTTCGGAAATCTTGTTGAAAGTCTATCCGTATGTAGTTTCTAAGCACAAAGACAAGAACGAATATATTCGGATTGTGAATATGATAACCTTAAAACAGATACTATTCGGGGTAACTTAGACAGGATATTACGATTGCAGTTTTGAGTATGATTCACAGCAAAGTTTGCACTCAACATCACTTTCCAAATAAGTAGCCAATGGCTTATGAAACTGTAAAATTAGTAGTTAGCTATAACGTCCCATGAGTAATGTCTTGATCGCATTGTAACACAAATTTACTAACGGATTGCCAACTAAATACGTTATACAAGTATTAAGAGTACTTGAGTAAATCATTCTTCAGCTATTCGTTCATGACCGAAAGGTTGGTTTTGGCCAAACCTGAAAGAAAAGAGTAATGTATGATAAATGCACTGCTGAACAAGGCAATCAAAGTGCTAACGATAATAAAATTACTCATGTAATTGTGTAGACCAAACCAAAATTGCACTGGCCATTGTAAAATTACAGTTGAGTCCACTTATTAGTTTGGGGTCCTAAGCGGTCAGGTTTTCTATCGTTGTAATTGGCACTTGTGTTTTCTGACGCGTTTCCCCCCCCCTTCTAATTGTACGAAACAAGTGTATGGAATCTTAAACGGGCAAAGGAACAGAGCACGGATGCACCCATTTGCTCCCGTGCGTAATCTTGATGACGTGTCCACTTCCGCGATAGTGAGGAGCTAGCTCATTATTTACGGCCGCTGTTAAGGTCTGTGTTGAGGGCCTTTTACGGCCACGTGGGGGAGGTTTATGGGCCCGATATGATCTGGGGTGAACGCCGTGGACGGCAGTTTACGTGTCAACGTAACTCAAACCCCCCCCGAGCTNCGGCCGCTGTTAAGGTCTGTGTTGAGGGCCTTTTACGGCCACGTGGGGGAGGTTTATGGGCCCGATATGATCTGGGGTGAACGCCGTGGACGGCCGTTTACGTGTCAACGTAACTCAAACCCCCCCCCGAGCTACTTAAACGTCATACGCTGTCCCGTCATTTCCTTCGCCGTTGTACGAAGCCTCTTGCCGTGTGAAGCTTCACTCACATTTAAACCGGTCACGCCAAACACACACACTCCGGACAGACCCCGTGGTTGTTCACACTGTTGTAATTTTTGGGGTTTTTAAAATTACACATTAAATTATTCGGGTGATGCGTACTCAGAGATAGAATGAATCAGGTCGGTTTGATAATCGTTGTATTAACTGAATAACAGCTGCAACTAGTTACAATAACATTAGTTAAATCAGGGTATGTTAAAATGTTATTGTTATTATTATTGTCATACGTTAATAAGCCACGGCGCGTCATGAAATATTGAAGCTATTTACAAAGGAACCTCGTCACCTTAATAATGGATCCGAACGCTGATGTCTGTAGACGTATTACGGTAGTCGTCACATTCCATCTCATGACGTTTTCATGGTGCAGTGTCTCGGTAAGAAAGACCCCCCCTCCCCCATAAACCTTTCATACGCACTTTAATTGACGTTTTTAGGTGTGGCAAACAAACATTTTTTTTATGATGCGTGCTGTACTTAAGTCGACACATCACTTGTTTCGTTGTCGCAGCCATTTATCTGTAGGTAGTACGTTCAGCGACAGTAATATGAAGCAGTTATGGCCTGGACAAGTAAAACGGTTTGCGATTTACCCACAGGTAAGATCATTGGTCATCGAGCTCCGCTGTGTGCACTGCAGACCAAAAATTGCCTACACGTACGTAATGTACAGAATTGTGCACCCTAGGTCTGAATGGGTTAATAACTGTTGTGGTTTTGGCGTTCACGGCTCGTGTCCCAATTACCGGTGCTACGTTTGCAAATGCGATCAGGCTAGCAAGGCCTGATTGCAAGAACATATAACACGTAAGCAGAATTTTCTGCGTTACCATTTTGCTGTTTGGTTGCAGTCTGTTTACGATCACGTTGTTTCGTTCGTTGTTATTAATACCGAGATTCCAAAATAAGTGATGGAGAACAACAAGACGCTGTCATGTTTCTATTTTATTTTATTTCATTAATCCCATAGTAGGAATTTTTACTAAATACTCCCAAAAATACTTTTAATTTTAATTCTACCTATAGGTTAATTTTATAACGACCATTATTTAATACAAGTGTAGAATAAAATTAACGTTTACATTTACGTATTTCATTATAAATAAATCGCGGTTTCACCATACTTTGAATGAAACCTTTGAAAATTGACCCCATGTATGATTTGTTTTGTTGTTTCTTGAATATGTTGTGTATCATAAGGGTTTTATACTTCTGTTAAAATAGAAATATCTTATTTTCTTGTTAAACTGATCATTTACTTAGATTTTACTTTTTAGTTATAATATTTCATTTATAATTAATATGAGTAAAACAGGGAGACAATAGGTGTGTTGGAAATGCCTAGTAAGAAATAGTTCTTATGTTGAATGCTATTATCCTCAGTGCGTACCAATGCGATGTGTCGTCTCTTTAGTGTAATTTTCTAGCCTTGGTTAAGCCTTTGTCTGCACGAGTTGAGTTGAGAGATTTGGGTGGCTCTTAACAACGAGGTCTTTGATAACGGAGAAGTGCCGGAATGCAAGGCCGTGGGAAATGGGAGATCCCCGAGAAAACCCGCCAACCAGCGGCATCGTGCGGGAGTGACCCGGCAGGGAATTGAACCCAGTTCGCCTTGGTGGGAGGCGAGAACTTTAACAGCTCAGACACCGCGGCCCCTTTGTCTGCACGAGGCGGAGTAATAGCTTGTAAACAGATCTTCAGCAAGGCTTCAGAAAAGTTGGAAGTGACCACGAATGGATTATAAACACAACTATTTTGTGTCATCACAAATATACATGTTAATTATTCAAGAAATAAGTGATATAAAATATCTGAACCAACTGACTTCTGGGAAATATCGGTGAAGTCTGATCTTTCCGCAAGCAAAAATGTAAACTTTTTGGCGTAACTCACGCGGAAAACGAGAACTGTTTTTGATTGGCTATTCTAGTTTCCCGCTCTGTCTGTTCGGCGTGATCGGTGTTCACGTGAAGCAGACATTATTTAGGAGTAGCGTGCGTTAGTTTAAAACATACACGGGTTATTCTGTGGAGAAATATTTGAATTCAAAAGATATATTCTAGTATAATTAGTAGGCCTGCAAATCAAACGATCTCATCGGTCGAGGTCTTTGAGATGTTACTTACATTTGAAGAGTACTAGGGTTCGAATGTCTCTTAAGCAGTGTGGCATTTTAGAAAGTAGTTTTATGTCTGAGCCGATTTCTGATCACTACCGTAGAAAATTCGCGTTGTAAATTAGCCCAACAATAATAATATAGCTTTCGCTTTTGCCGTCAACAGATTTCGCTAATCTGTACCAACCCTGGTTTGTGGAATGAACGGACATCGGTAGTCGCATTTTCAAGACCAGCTGAGTGAAATATTTAAGTCCATGCATGATATGGTCCTCCCCCAATTCTGTTCGCAAGTGTACAGTTCGTTTAATGTGACTCGTTGTGAACGGTTTTGCACAAAAGGATGAAAATATAATTCAAAGGGTTTTAAGTACTGATTAAAAGTGAGAGAATGCGACAAGAGGTAACATGCTAGTTTAAAACACTTACGAATAATTTTTAACTTTTAAAGTGCTAGTGTGAGTCTATACGTCACACGCACGCACGTGCACACACACACACGCACACACACACACACACCCATGCACACACGCACACACAAATACGTATATGCATGGGAAGATGGAACGAGTATATTCAGATCAGTACAGGGATTCTTATAAAGGCTGTGGTAATGAACGAATGAAAGAAGCTATGACGTATAACTTAATTCATGACATTACAGTTTATGGGTATGGCTATTGCAAGATTTTATCTTTGTATTTCAGCCATTTCCTTGCCAAGAAAACAAACATTTGTATGAAGAATGACTGCTGTACGTCACAAAAATGTTCGTTGCAAAATAATTTATCCATACACAACAGTTATCCGGGTGGGATTCCCGGCGGTGTCAATCCGGATTTTCGCAAGTGCGAAACATGGTGCACGTTGCCTTTGGCTGACGAGTTTTTCTCAGGGTACTCACGTTTATACCCCTGTTCTTGCATTCCGCCGTTGCTGCATCTTAAAGTACAACCCCACGGAATCACTCTAGGATGTAGGGAGCATACAGAATTCACCTCAAAGGCCTGTCAGTCGGTGCAATGTAAAATGTTTCCTAGTAAACATCATATTTGTAATGGAAGTAATTAACTTATAGCCTACATTAAGTGAAACATGAATAATGCTGCAAACATCGAGGCAAATATAGAAATGCAGGGCGTCACTACCGTACAGATTCGGAAACTTCACTACACATTTGACTTTACTGAATTAATGGCTGTAAAAAACAATCTTTACCATTAAATCCACTTGTTCAACTTCTCATATATTATATACTGTGACACTGTTATGTACATATATCCACTATTCCCTACCCGGAAGATATGTGCTGCTGGCCAACACATCAGGTAACCTCTTTCTGGTCGCACGTAGTTGACAGAGAAACACTAAATTCAGCAAATCAGATTCAACCCCAAATATTCGTGCTTTCTGTTCACTTATGCTATGTGTTCCATGCAATTTCTAACACTATATAAAAATAAAACTTTCCACTGCGTTTGGCAATGATATATGTGCGTAGAGGTACGCCAGTGCTATTATTATTCTTTTGGTAAACTAAAGAGACGTTCTGATAAATTATCCAAAATTTTTAGACACCTTACACACTTTGTTTCACGCCATTGATCTATCATTATTCATAACGCTGATATTTGTGACTGAAAATGACGTAATGGAAGTGAAAACAGACGCAAACAGTAATGAGATGTAGGAGTTGATACAGACGAGCAGTTTCAAGTTTGCCTGGAATTAGCACACTCGTAAAGAAAAAAAAACTACTTATATTTAAGTTACAAAATTCTATGCAAGCAATGTTGTAAACCGTAGCTGAATTCGGAAATACACTACCTTTAAACTTAATATAATACCCTCACTCCGTTTATTTCTCAGGAAGAAGGTTCTTACTGTATGTAACCACAGTAAGTTTGCAATGTTTTGAACCAGACATTAATTACTTTATTGAAGTGTAATTAATAAAGCGTAAATAAGACATTTATATACGAGTTTTCAATAATACAAATAATCATTATTATATTTCGAAAAAAAAATGTGGGAGTTTTTTTAGTTTTGGAGCATAGATTAATTTTTTTATATGTAGCCGATATTCCACATGCACGTAACCTACTTGCCTCGTCTTTAAAATTGGCAACACTGCACTTTGGGCATATAAAAAAAAATCTTCACTGAATTGTTGCTAATTCTCACGAGGGAAAGAGATGTAAAAAAAATTCCCAGTCACGTCAACAACGCCTTTAACACATGTCACTACGACGGGTTTCGGTTTCAATGAAACTATAGGAACGCTAGATACACCTATCCAAACGCCGTCGTCAAAGCGAGCCATTAAATGGCCTTACCTAATGGCGAGAGTCGTTTCGGGCCGACGGGTAACATTCCAGTCCCACGAGTTTCACGTTCAAGCTACTTGTCTCCCATACGTGCCGGTCGTTTACCGACCGGAATGGGCAATACGAACCGAACGTAAAGGGCCGTATTCATCTGGAAACACCGGCGTTCTCCGAGGAAGAAGGGTTTTAAAACAAAGGGTGCGCGCGCCGTAACCCGAGCGAAGCCCGACACCCTGCCCTGGATCGGTGCGAAATCGCCGCCCGGACGGTTTACGCGACAGATTTTTCTTTTCCCCCTCGCCTGCGAAACCGCCTCGGCATTCCTAAGGAACGAGGAACATGGGCTGCAAATTGCATCACGACCCTCGGTGATAAGGCTTGATGGCCCATAAAAGCGAGGTTGGGTTCCACCACGCCACGCGGACGGCGCGCGGGGTGTGCATTTAAAACACGGACTTTATGCCGGACCCGTTACCTGCAAGACCGAACTTTCACTGGCCGTGGTTTGAAGGCCTTGAATCACCGGCTAGAACCTGGCACAGACGGCTGTGTGTAAAAAAAAAGGTGTGAAGGTGGCCGCCCGGTTGAAGAAATTGTGCACGTCTGAGGCTTACAAGCGAAGGAGTGCTAAGAGCGACCGAGACATGCGTCTTACCGTCGATAACGTGCCTCTATGAGACACTAAGTGGAGACCCTAACATTTTATGACATAATAATAAAAACAAAAAGTTATTCATATAACTAATGAGCCTACTTTCCTCAACATGGGTGCAATTAAATTTTTAATAATTTCCTAAAAGTTGAGTTGGTAGTAAGGACTTGACTTTTCTTTGAAAGAAATAATTTTACAATGAAACGAGAAGCTTATGCATCAGTAGTGAGACAATTGCAATTTCACAGATGCTTTATCCGGGACTCGAACCCAGAAAACCTCGTACTATAAGCTAGCGTGCAATGCACTGCATTACGGAGGTCGGATTCGGATTCGGATTCGGAGCATTATCTTCAGATTTAATAAGTCTAATGTTTCGAATGATAGGGTTTACTAACCTTAAATATTTACAGGACCTTTATTTTGAAAATAAGTGACTAATATACACAAAATATGCAAGGTTACATGACCTACCGCAGCGCTACTTGTGTGAAGAATTTGATGGAAATAGGTAGTTTGGTTTCTGCGATATGACCAAAAAAACTATTTCCTTATTTGATGCTACTGTACAAAATTGCCAGAAAAAAATGCTCTATATACGATGCTTCTAATGTATACTCTCTACATACAACATTTTTTGATTTGGTTAAATATTTTAATATGTATGTCAAACCTATCTAAATGATTTATGAAGCTGCCATCTAGAACACCGTTGTCTGACTCCTTTAAATCGTGAAAGTTTACATGGCCTTCTGTAGCATTTATGGTGTGCACAATTTAGTAGAAATTTATTTGAAATGTTCCAATGTAACATGGTGGGAATCGGTTGATTGGTCCTCGAGACATATCATAAATCCTCCATAATCTTCATGTAGCGATCTTCATAAATGGAGGACAAAAAAGTAATGTAGCAATTCCGATGATTATATACTGCCAATATACAAATTTTAGTTAAAATAGATTACATTGTTTCGTAGATATTGCCCACAAAACTAAAATGATTTTATAGCTGCCATTCTGTGAATATGTCATTTAAAAATAATACATTTATTATTACGACCTGCCACAGTACAACATCATCTCCAAATGATGTAAGAATGGGTTGATCGTTTCCCGAGATACGAGGTAAAATAATAATTTTTTATTGGAAGGGCTATCCTACAAAATGGCAGATAAATGAGGCTATGCATAAACAAATTTTATGGCTGTTATGGGTACTATCGGCATACAAAATTAAGTAGGAATTTATTTCGTTAATAAAATATAAGCCTACTGAGTTAAAAAAATTATATAGCCACAATTTTGAAAACAAGTGCCTGACCAACATAAAACATACCGGTTTATACCGCCTGCTGCAGTACTACTTGTTTGCCCAATTTGGTACGAATCGGGTAATTATTTACCGAGTTATGATATAGTAACGTGATTTATTCGTCTGGCACTATCTTCCAAAATGGCCTACGAAAGTCGTTATTTATTGGTATGTATGATGCTTGTAAATGATTCTTTCAGTATACAATATTTGGTCGATATTGGTTAAATAGTACGGGAGATATACTAAATAAACTTAACCATTTATACGGCTCTCATTTTTTAAATAAGTAACTAATTAAGTTCAATCACTTACCTTCACATGACCTATTTTGGTATTACTTACTTGCCAAATTAGGTAAGAATATTTTAGTAGTTTTCAAGATATAATATAAAATATTTATTTCTTAAATTTGTTCTATCTTACAAAATGGCTGACCAACAACAATATACATCACAACATTTAATGCTTACATAATTCTCTGTCAGCATACAATATTTGGTTTGAATCGGTTGAACGGTTTCCGAGATATGACATATCACCCAAAGTGAAAGTAAGTGACCGACGTGGTCGATAACTATTAAAGTTAGGTGTACTTACTAAGTATTATGTATGTACCAAGTTTTGTGGAATTCGGTCGAAGCGTTAAAAAAAATGAAAAAGGGGGGGGGGATGCACACGCCCAGACACAAACACGGAGTCACACACAGGCGCACACATGATATACATACTTGCACACATTCACAAACAGACAGGAAAGTGATCTCATAAGCCTTTCTTTCTTCCGGAAAGTAGGCTAATAAATGTTTGATGCACGTCCCTATTCCTTTTATAATGTTACGTACCGGAATGTTCATACTTAAAAATGACCTTGAAAACACCCGTTTGACCCATTTTCACTGTCACAAAAACATGCTTTAGAAAGAAATGAAGGAACTGAAAGACGTATACAGACGCGTAATGTTTTTTAAATGCTATTCGTAAGCAGACCTACTTCTGACACGTTGTACGGTTATTTAATAAACGTTTACTGCTGGAGCTCTTCACACCGTTTGGCGGCCTAGCCAGGTGGTCATCTAAAGGAATCTACCTAGTTGTCATATGCGTATCATTATAAGCAGCCGCGCCTATTAAAATTAAAAAGTTATTCATGTACATATATACACTGAGGTGACAAAAGTCATAGAATAGCAATATGCAAATATAAAGATGGCAGTAGCATCGCGTGCAAAAGGTATAAATGGGCAGTGCATTGGTTGGGCTTTCATGTGAAAAGGTTTATGACGTGATTATGGGCGCACGACGGGAATTAACAGACTTTTAACGCGGAATGGTAGTTGGAGCTAGACGCATCGGACATTCCATTTCAGAAATGGTTAGGGAATTCAACATTCCAAGGTCCACAGTGTCAAAAGTGTGCCGAGAATACGTAATTTCATGCATAACCTCTCACCATGGACAATACATTGGCCGACCGCCTGCACTTAATGACCGAGACCAACGATGTGTGCGCAGAATGGTCAGTGTTAACAGTCAAGCAACAACTGAAGCGACAAAATTAATGGGATACCTCCTAATATCGTATCGGACCTCTTTTTCCGGCGAAGTGCAGCATCTCGACGTGGCATGGACTCAACAAGTCCTTAGAAGTCCCTGGATGAAATATTGAGCCATGCTGCCTCTATAGATGTCCATAATTGCGAAAGTGTTACCGGTGCAGGAGTTTGTGCATTTGTGCACGAACTGACTTCTCGATTATGTCCCATAAATGTTCAATGGGATTCATGTCAGGTGATCTTGGTGGCCAAATCTTTTGCTAGAATTGTCCAGAATGTTCTTCAAACCAATCGCGAACAGTTGTGGCCCGCTGACATGGCGCATTGTCATCTATAAAAATTCCATCGTTGTTTGGGTACTTGAAGTCCATGAATGGCTGCAAGTGGTCTCCAAGTAGCTGAACTTAACCCTTTCCAGTCAATGATTGGTTCAGTTGGACCAGAGGACTCAGTCCATTCCAAGTAAAAACAGTCCACACCATTATGGAGCCACCACCAGCTTGCACAGTTCCTTGTTGATAAATTGGGTCCATGTATTCGTGGGGTCTGCGCCACACTCGAACCTTACAATCAGCTCTTACCAACTGAAATCGGGACTCATCTGACCAAGCCACGGTTTCCCAGTCGTCTAGGGTCCAACTGATATGGTCACGAGCCCAGGAGAGGTGCTGCAGGCGATGTCGTGCTGTTAGTAAAGGCACTCGAGTCGGCCATCTACTGGCATAGCCCAGTACAGCCAAAGTTCGCCGGATNTCTTACCAACTGAAATCGGGACTCATCTGACCAAGCCACGGTTTCCCAGTCGTCTAGGGTCCAACTGATATGGTCACAAGCCCAGGAGAGGTGCTGCAGGCGATGTCGTGCTGTTAGTAAAGGCACTCGAGTCGGCCATCTACTGGCATAGCTCAGTACAGCCAAAGTTCGCCGCACTGTCCTAACGGACACGTCCGTCGTACGTCCCACATTGATTCCTGCGGTTATTTCACGCAGTTGTTGCTTGTCTGTTAACACTGACCATTCTGCGCACACATCGTTGGTCTCGGTCATTAAGTGCAGGCGGTCGGCCAATGCATTGTCCATGGTGAGAGGTTATGCATGAAATTACGTATTCTCGGCACACTCTTGACACTGTGGATCTCGGAATGTTGAATTCCCTAACTTTTTCCGAAATGGAATGTCCCATGCGTCTAGCTCCAACTACCATTCCGCGTTAAAAGTCTGTTAATTCCCGTCGTGCGGCCATAATCACGTAAGAAATCTTTTAAAATGAATCACTTGACTACAAATGAAAGCCCAACCAATGCAATGCCCATTTATACATTTTGTACGCAATACTACTGCGATCTGTATATTTGCATATTGCTATCCCATGACTTTTGACACCTCAGTGTATATGTACATATATGTAAAATTAAAAAAAAAATTTGAGACAGAAATGAATGTCGATATTTATTGCTACTTCATAAATTCGGTTATTCGAACATAAATGTGGTCGTTGGAAAGTGTCAAATTCAGGGAAGATCGCTGTAAGTAGCCCTCTGTTTTACGTAGACAAAATAGCAGGAACAAGCTTAGCGTCTGTTCTGTTTCCTCTGAAATCTTAACGATGACTGTAGGGTTTCAATACAGCAATCTGCTCAGAAAAGATACACCATTGCCGCTATATTTAAAAAAACACTTTTTTAGAGAAGAATGAACATCGTTAACAGAGAGCTACTCAAAGCGATTATTTTCTGATTCTGAAACTTTTTAACGACAACATTTATGTTCCGATAACCAAATTTATGTACGGGCAACAAAATAACGACTTTCAGTTTGGTCCTGAAAAAAAAAATTTTCATTGCGCCATTTCATAGATTTTTTGAAAATTTAAATAGACGCATCTGCTGGCAATGAGATTAGCTCAATTCTCAACGGAGTAGGAGCGTACTACTGTGGTGGACTCAGAGTAAAGATATTCACAGCGGATATAAATCCGTTGGACAGTGCGGAGGTATGGAGTGTTCTGCGAAAGACTGGATGGTTTCGAAACTTGTAAATATTGAGTATCAGCTGTTCACTGTTATTTCAACATTTTAACAATCGACCTTTGTAAAAAAAAAATCTTTCTTAACTACATGCATTTTAACGTGACCACATTCTGAAATATTCATGGCGAAGTTGGCGTTGACATGGTAAAAAATAGCTTCACGTCTTAACGTCATATCAACAGTGAAGTATTTAAATTTGTGAACACGTGTTTTATTTGACTTAGTATCTGTTTTACGCACACTAACGTAAGAAGTGGACTTGCTTCCAACGTATTTTAAATTCCTATATAATTCAACAGCGTCACACAACCGATGCATTAAATACGTGATAAAGCACATGGCAACATTAAATTCGCATGTGGCAGAAGGATCAAATTGAGCTGAGAGTTTTTTTTATTGTGGGCATTCAAAAGTGATCAATTAAATACGAAGAGTCTATAACACATTTTCTGTTGTCCAATTTTTTTATCAATGATTATGCTTACCGTAGCTCTGATATTGACTATCGATGTAATGATAATGATTAAATATTTTAATGAGGTAATTTCTGTTTTAATTCTGTTTACTATAGTTATTATGATAGGTGACTGTTTAACGGTGAAAACCGAAAGGTGTGCCTTTTCCTGTGCCTGATATTGTACAGAAAATTAATTTATTTAATTTATTTAATTTAATTAAACATGATGACCTCCAAGAAGTCACAAACTTCGCCACCTTTCCAGGCCCATGTGCCATGTGTTGGCGCTTGCCATACCCATGGGACAGAAGTGTCTCTCTTGGCCTAGACCAAAAAATCATCACAAGTATACCTTAGGTCAAGGCCACAAAGAGTCAAGGTCAATATCAGAATTTAGTGACGATTGAATAGGAAACGGGAGATTAAAGGATAATCCTCCAATGAAACACTTGCATTGATTGTAAAGTCATCCAACACTACCCTCGCAAGAATCTTCTCAATAAAAATCCTTTGAAAACCGGGGCCTGGAATGGAACGAAGGCATTCCAAGACTGCCAAAATTGCCAGAAATGTCCAGGCCACCTTCAAAGCACGGCAGATACAACTTATTCCCTGGCCTGCACGTTCGCCTGATATGTCACTTATTGAACATGGTTCAGTTATGATCACTCGACAACTAGTCCGTCATTCTCATACAGAAGCCAGTACCAATGAACTGCGGACACGGGTAGAAGTAGCTTGGCAGGCGATTCCCAACGAACACATCCAGTGTCTGTTTCATTAGATGCCGAGGCGTGTATCAGCTTTTATTTAAGAGCGTGGAGGCTTTGCATCACTGCGATGTTTTGAAAGTAATGTCGCATTGCTCTTTAATCGTAACCGTTGTGATACTCCTAGAATATTTCGTAATGAATTTCCTTCCATTCTTACGATCCCTTCATAGTGATTAACTTTTCACCAACATGAATGTACGAACCTCTAGTAGGGAAGGGAGGAGAGAAGATGTTATGGACTACGTTAATTAGTTCACCGCACAATGGCTCCACGGGGAAACAGAGGCGATTACGCCGCTACCTAGCGGCGGGGAATTACACTATCTCCGAAAACGCGGAGTGATGCTCAAGAACTCGCCACCTTTACCTCTGTATAGCGAAAGGTCATCGCACGGGCAGGCCGTTTGTCTTTTGTGTTCCTTGGCGAGCATGGTTGTCATCAAACTTCAGCACTACTTCTGAAGTGCTCAACACTACTACTGAAGTGTCTGGCAATTTGGCGAAATTTCCTTAAGAAGTGGCTGAACTTTGCGGGAAAATGCAAGGAAAGTGGTGAGTGGAGAACTGAAATTTCGCATTATTATTTGTGATTTCATTGATTACTGGCAACCGCTTGGCGTCGTTTACATGTGAGGTCACTTTACTGGAGATAAACTGCTCAACCGTTGATAAACTACTATTGGCTAAAAGTGACCTTAGGACGTGCCATACAAGTTGTTGGCCAACTACAGAAGTCAAACCAACATACATCTTCTCGGAGTTTGTATTATGTCACACAATAGCGCTAATTTTGCAGGTACCTTATTATGACGTGTTACCTCAAATGTTATGTAGACGAAAATTTTGGAAATCAGCACCCTCATCTTTAAAAATAATATATTCTATAGAGTATTCCATAGTTTTCCTCGTATTGAAATAGTTGGGACTATCTGTTGGGTACATTCTGAAATACATAATGTACTCTTACACTTAATTTATGTGGAAAGTACTATCCAGTATGGCAAAAGTATTAACGTTATCAACCTCAAAAACAAAATTATTGTTATTTGCATACCTAAATTTGTTCGAATTTTCGGCATTCAAAAGTGGAAAATTTTCAGATGTGCAAAGCTTATCACGGAGGTAAGTTTAACCTCGATGCAGTCCTTTGAAGTGCATATTACAGTTAGGGAACTTCAATTGTGATTGACACTGACATCAGTCTCAAGCGAATATGAATGATATGAGTTNCGGATATGAATGAAGTGAGTCAGATTATTATATCACTTACTCCCAGGTAATAGGTATATATTAAAGCATAAAAATAATTATTTATGAAAGTCCATCAGAATATTAAAAAAAAACTTTTACTTTTAGGTACCAGCAAATTTATTGTAAAGTTGGTAAGTAAACGGGATGACAGATTAATTTTGAAATATTAGCTTAATGAAGTTGTATTCTAATATTTATTTTACTGAAGAATTATTTAACTGAATAGAAATTCTGACGTAAAACATTAAGCGAGGTCTTTTTTTTTTATGCTGCGGGAACTTAGAATATGATACACGAAAACACATTCCCTAACACTGTTTCGTTGTAGAAATACTTTTGTGTTCTGGCATCCGTTTTAGGTACATGTATCCGTTTCTTTTCGCCGCTGTTTTCGTCTGCTTCCTCTTTGTTGTATCATTCAGGGTTGTTTTCGTATGTTTGCACATACTGGCTACTTTCATTCGCTACTAATTCTCTTGTTTATGTCAAAACAAACTCATTTCTTCTGTGAAATTTTTTGAATATTTACATATGCAATATATATTTCTGTTGACAGAATTAAATCCTTACCTGTTTTCTTTTCGTTCAGTATTTTGACGTACCATATTTTAATAGCTCATTGTTTATTTAATAAGCTATTAAATTACTCCGAGGCAGTGCACGCTGAAAAACCAGTCTGGTATTTTGAACGTTTCTCATGTGGTAATTCAGTGAAAATTGCTGTGAACCACTGAACTTCACTGTGAACAAAATAAGTAAGGTGTACTGGAGTCTCTCTTATACTGGTACTAATTATATCAGAGGATGATTTCCTCGGACTAACCGGTGCTTTAAAGTAATTCGTGCAGAATTACATCTACCCAGGTCGACAGAAAATTATTTACTGGGTTTTCCGTACCATTTCAGTGACTGAGTGAGATTACTGATTTATCTTCAGAGGATTCATAGGGCATATCGTCGTTTTTCCATGACTGGTTTCTACACGGGATAGTTAAGAAAAGAAAACACATTGGCACAGTTTGTAAAATTGGTGTTTTTTGGTGTCTGCATTTAAATTTATTTCTGTTTGTTGTCTAATCGTTAGCTATTATAAAATACTTTTTTCTACATCCGGCACGCAATTACTTCCCTCTCCTATGCGATGCTTTGGATCACAGTATTTACAAAAATTCCGCGTTAGAAAACACGAATATCAAACTAAGAGTTAACATATGCTTTCAATAATTTCACTACATTCAAATAAGTAAATACAAATATTTGAATTAGGCATCATAATATACTGTTATCATTAAAGTTTTCTTTTTAGCGGAAAAAGAAGTGCTTCAGTACATCATACCACTATCTGTTGACTTGCTCATATTAGACCTACAATTTTTAGGCTCTTAAGTGAGCAGTCGGTGACGCCAAATAACAGAGTATAAAATAATTGTGTAATCTTCTTTTTAAAATCTCTTCTATATTTATAAACGAGTCATAAAGATTTTCTTATAGCTCGCTCTTAGAGTTGCATGTGTCATCTTTTTGTTTAAGCGATTTCTTTTGTTTTCGTTACTTAAACCCAGATACTTTGAAACAAATTTTCGTATTCTGCAATTCACCCGATCTTTTTTAATGCCTTTTTCGTTTTGGTTCTAACGTTTATATTTTATCAAATTTGTGACGTGCTTGAGTTTCACTATCAAATTCGTGCGGCGTAGACCTAACTTGAGATCCACGCATAAAAGTTTATTGCGAAGACATACCCATCATGCTTCGTGGGCTCGTTCAAATTACTACGTTCGAAAATGGCATCCAACGTTCATGCCGCTCGAATCTAAGCGTTTTCTCGCGAAGTGCTGTAATCCTTATTTCCTCTTCTACGTTTCCTTTCAAAAATTCCAGATTTCTCAGAGTCCTTGAAAACGTAGATGACAGCCTTCGCCTCAAGATTAAATCTCACCCCTCTCCCTTTTTCCAACCCCTGCGGAGTATAAAGACTGCGACTGTACGCTGTTCGCGAGCGGGAAATTTCTCTTCTCTCTCGCATAATGTAGATATCAAGAAGAGAGACTGCATTAGGCAAGAAGACTGCGAGTACAAATATCTTGAAACGACTCGTATATTTATTTCACAAATTTCCACTCGACTTGTAGAGCCAATTGAAAATTTCCTTGCGACAGTTGCATGTTTCGTGAAAATTATGCCGGCTTTCCCGTTGAGTATATATTCTTGTACAACATTAATTTTGTGACAAATTTAAATCACGACTCCTCAACAGAGCTAGCAGGAAATCGTGGTGGGGTGGAAGCGAAGCCTTTTGGACGTTTGAAGAGTGAACACTTTTACATTTCGTACATTTGTATATGTAAAGGGATTACCACATGGAAAATATTTGTAATGACATTAAAAAAAATAATTTTTTTCGGGTGCAGTACACTATTGCGTAAGGTGAGTATTCCAAGTATATCGCCGAAGATATCATCTTAACTGAAACATAAGTTGGTGTTTTTTCCGTTACACAATCACAATCATTCACTATACATATCACAACTCTATTCATTTCACTATTGAACGGTAAAGGTATGCGTTGTCTCAACCGGTGATGCATTCATACACTTAAATTTTTAAGCTCTTGTATACTGTGAAACTAAGCTTTAACGTAGATCACATGCCACGTGATCACTTAATAGACAAACTGCTAAATTGCCAACGGGAAAACTGTCTAGATAATTTAAATTCGACAGTTAACCAATGCAAAACAGCTACCATATAACCATTCCCATCCTATCGATTATTTCAATCATTGAATTTAGCTGGTTTAATGGTAATCTGTTCTGATTTGCAGACAGTTGATTCTTATGGTACTCCATTTAATTTTCAGCTGACTGTAGCTTAAGTGAACTTATTTGACCATAATTTCGTTCGGATAAATCAGTGATTTAGAGAGCTTCGATCAGTCGGTAAGCAATCAATCGCTTTCCTATAATTTTACTTCTATTTCTACTTATACGCTTGCGATTAATAACTCTAATAGTGGTCATTTCTGTATCCTCCAACCCCTCAATATTAGCACCTGACATGATACATCAAGGTTTTTATATGTACAGTTCCAGATAAGTAATTGATTTTTTTTGCAGTTTGCAACCTGTTACAGTTAATATGGCTCTGAAATAACCGTAAAGAATACCGAAATATCTTTTTCATTTATGTCAGCAGAATACGTCCGAGGTTTAAAAACTTAATTGAGTATTAATTCTGTAGTGTTTCTATCCAAGCGAAGGTGCTGAAAGAACATAAAAATATATCCGCTGAAGATATTTCACGCAGTAAGTTAAGTACGAAAATTGGTTTTTTTAAGTTAAAACTTTAAGGAAATCAGTTCTTGAAGTGGTTGTTTGACAACTCCACTCAAAAGTGACGGTTTTAATGGAAAGAAGCAAGTCTTCTACAAATCTCTTGATGTCTGAAGATCTACTGTAATTTAAGATTTAAAAAAAAATTGCTTCCATTTTTTTCCTCCCCTCTCCAGAGAAGCCCTTAATGTGCGATATACTTCTCCAGTTCGCTCGAAAGCTTTCATCGGGATTCCAGAGAGAGTGTTTGATAAAAAGCCCCGCGACGATAATCTGATAAAGGGGTTTTTCTTTCTCTCTCTTTTTTTTTCCAGCGCGCGCGCGTGGCAATGTCTGTACTTCCGTCTTCCTGGAGAAAAACCCTCTCCGGGCCGATTCCAGCCAGGTCCGCCCCGAAGTTGTGTAGGTAGCTGGGAAATGGTTTGAGGGGTTGGAGCGGGGGTAGCGGGGGAAGGCACGTGTGTATGTGTGCGCGCGCGTGTGTAGCAAGGGCGAGTGTGATTGTCCAAAGTGCGGGAGGTCGGATCGAGAAAAAGCGAAGGGGTGTTGAGAACTGCAGACATTATATTACTTCAGGCTTCCTCCCCTTTTACTCCCCGGCCAACCCCTTTTTCACCTTCAACCCCCTTCGAACACTACTCCCTCCCTACCCCCACCGACCCCCGTAGTCGTGCAACGCGTACGTGTGCGCGCCGGGTCTCGGGCGAGGGTGGAAAAAAAGTTTTTCTCCTGCGGGGCACGTGGGGGGAAAAGAGGGAAGGGAAAAACAAAAAGGACGAAACTGCAGGGTGGAAGGGAAAAGTACAAGAACGAGAGAAAATTAAGAATATTCCCGGGTGTATTAAGTTTTGTTGCAAGTGTGGAGAACGAGTTGTATAGTCTGGGGAGGAAAGGTTGGAAGGTACAGTCTTCGGAAGGAAGTAGTCCCCGAGGAAAATGTTCTACTCGAGAAGACAATAACTTCTTTTTTGTTTTATTGGCGTCTATATTTCGTCATTGTAGTTACATATTGTACTCATCATCAACAGTATGTGATGATTAGAGTGGTGCTGTAAATAGTATAAAAAATTGTATTGATCTAAACTCTGTCCCACAAACCTTATGTTCTAAAATTTGTATCACATACTTTACATCTTGGTATTTTAAATTGCTACCTTCTCAAAATCTGCATATTCTTGCAAATTGCAGTAGGCGAAAGCCGTTCGGTAAGGTCTCTTCAGCAGTCGTTTTTAAAGAACGTGCGGTGGTTAATGTATTTATTTCTCAATCGCAGCGATCGGTGTATGTCACAGATTTCTAATCAAAACCAACATGTCAATTCAGAAGGTTCCTATTGGCAAATAGGGACGGGTTGCTTGATCATGAATCAGGTCTCCAGAGTCGAGTTAAGTTACGATAAAATTAATCTGTGGTTTAAATTTTTAATATTTGCTACGGAAACATCGTTCCATGATGTTGAATGTTTTTCGAAACATTCTTAGATTTTAGGCCTATCTATACATATTATAAAACTCAACGTCTGTCTGCCTGTCTGTCTGTCAGTGCGCTTATCACTCGAGAACCACGTATCCGATTTACATGTTTTTTAAAAATTCATTGCTATGTTCTCTGGCCAGGTTTTAGTATATATTTTGTTACGTGAAGTAACATAAGGAATAAGCAATGACGATAATAGTGAATCAAGTCGGAAAAAAGTTTGCCGCCAGCGCGCTCTCTTGCAATACGCTATCTAAACCGTTTCAAAATTGAACAATATCATGTAGTAAAGAATTTTGCAGAATAAAAATACCCAAAAAAACTCCGCGGTAGGTTGTATTTATCTATAACAGAGTAATACTAATACGCGTTTTTACCTATTAATTCACAAGCAACATTCAATGGCGAAGCTTTTCACCGTGCACTCATTGAAATTGAAAAACAAGCGCAGGCATTGCCAGGAAAAAGTATACAAACCATGGACTTTATTTAAAAAGAAACCTAAACAATAATTCTGTAGCTCACGCGAGCGGAGCCGCGGGCACAACTAGTATACAATAAAATACATTGTTTAAGTTAGGTGTATCTTACGAGACATTCTTTTTACATGTCTCTCCATTACCCGGCCCATCGATAGTTCAACAACTACTTCTTTTTCTGCATTAACATCCTATCAGCTTCCGTTGCAATAATGTGAAGCACTAGTTATTCTGCACGTTGTAAAACGTCATAGAAATATATAGAAGGAAATTAACTTTATCAAAGGTAGGATACATGTCACAGGCCATACTCTTTTCTTATTAAGTTGCCAATTAAATTTTCATTGGGAAATGTCACCAACCATCTTCCAAGTCTTGGAGGGAATCCATCGTGAATAGATCCTTCATGATCATTTTACCACTTTTAAAAGTTTTCAGTAAATTCTCCTTTCTTTGCTATTGTGAGCCCTTTGCCTCTGAAAAAAATATAATCTGTCATGAACGTAATAAACGTGCATACATGCGCCTGTAAACTTAATCCGCGGAGTCATCATGAAAATAAATATCTTACTATCATACAGATATTAATGCGTCGTGTACTAAACAATAAGAAACTGGTTTCTGTTCCCCAATTTAAAAATAACTAATTTTGATTATTTACTAGCAACGTTATTGTAATTTTATTTTACGAAACGTTTGCGTTAAAGTCAATAAAATGATGAAAAGGAATTATTTTCAAACGTTAAGTCCAATAGTGAACACGTCCTTACGCGCTATGGAACTCTATTACGTTTACTGGGAAGTAAAATGAAGTTGCATATTTTTAATTATCGCTCGCCAAAATGCGTGGTTTCGTCATTTCGATCTATTGCTCAGGATGTTTTAAAGAGGGGTTGATTACTAACTGGTTTGAAAAAGTTGTGGGTTTTGCGTTTACTCTTCACCTCCACACACGTAAAAGCAAAGCATTGGAAAATACTGCATTTATAATCATGCCTAGTCCGCTTATTGTCAACACGTTGCCTGGAGAAACACAAAACGGTTTTGTAGATACCGTTAAACATGCTGTAAGTCATAAAAAAGAGTTCTTATGTAATTTTGTGGTCACTAAAGTAGATCTTTGTGTTCCTCACAAACAGTTTGGCAGGATGATACAAAATTTTGCGTCCTCGATATTTTCGACAGTGATTCTTCATCATCACGAACTTCGCCACGTTCTTCGCTTATTCGTTAACGTGTTTGGTTACTTAATTGCCACACTTGTCTCACATTCGGGAGATCACAGCTTCCGTGCTATACTATGTATGCTATTCACCCCATCACTCCCTTTTTATAAGGAGATACCCCGAAATTTTGTGAATTTGGCCGTAACCTAATCTTCACCATCCTTTGTGCACACCAACAATCTACGTTCGATCATCTCCCGCTGTTAAATAACAAAAAAAATATTTAATCTGGTCTGTATATCATTCTGTCTCTCCAACGGTTCGTTACCGACTCAGTTCTTCAAGACGTGTCACAAATTCCAGTCATAAAAGCAACACTGAATTCTGTAAAAAAAAAAAAATCAAATGAATTCGCCATATCTTAGAGTATTTATATACTTCAAGCTTCCTGTAAACCACGCCGTGAGCAACAAGAAGAAAACAGAGAAGAAATACTATCAGATAGCACTGGAAACCATAAGAGGCGTTAGTCTCGACTTTGTTGTAGTTCACGCCCAGCGTTCGCTCGCCAGATGGAAAACCAGGTCTCCGAAACAACTCGCAACATCTGGATTTCCGTTGAACGTTCGCCGCACCTGGAAGTACAACTGCTCCACCTATCGCACACGCGAATGTTCACGAGGCGTCGTACGTGTTCACAGCATGCGTGCGCTGATGACAAAGCCACACATTTATAATAATCTATTAGCATTAATAATATAATATATGCTAAGATTTTATTACATACACCAAAGAGATTTTAATATGGTATTACAATATTAATGTACAATGTAATATAATATAATACATACTTAAACATAAATTATATATATTAATATAATTACGTAGAAACATATTATATACATACGACGTATATTTATTAATGTAATTAAATACCTGGATACTGATATCGCTAAAAGATCATCACATAAATGTGTCGATAGAAACAATTTCGTCCCTAATTTTCATTTTCACGAAAAAAAAAAAACAATTCAAAAATAGGGTTGTCTGTACATAGAAAGTAATTTATTAGTTAAATATTAAAAGTTATAAATTAAAATATTTCGTTTATTCCAATTTATAAAACAATACAATCTTATTGTTTACCATGATATGAATAAATAATACAAATAAGCACGTATTTATGTGTAAAATAAAATCAAACCGATTTCAGTTGCCAGAAACGTTGGGACCCGCAGTTGCCTAGGTTGTTCAGACGCCTCTTTGGGTCACCTGTTTGATGGCCTGTGGGTGCTCCTATGTGGGGAGTGTGGCGGAAATTGTCGTCACGCGGAGGTTTTCTCTGGTCGCTACCGTTTCCTCGTGAGTCTTCATTCCGCCGCCTCTTCACCCCCGTCTCATTCTCAGTTTTGGCTGGCCGGGAACCATAGGAATGTCCCTCGGGTAGGGCAGGCGAGCTGGTGGCGCTTGCGCCGTCCATGACGACAACCTAATGTAGAAATACTGTGCGCATTTTCATTTAAAGTTGCTACAAAAATTAGCATCACATCTCAGTTGAGCTGAGAGTGTTTGGCAGGTGCCTGTAACGCCACGATAAATTACTGGTTTTTAACATATTTAATTTTTTTAAGTGACACTTATTTTGAAACTACAATCATACCTATCTGACCGTACATATAACGCTGTTGAAAAATCCTACATCCGGCAATTTTTTTTCAAGTAATTACGACGTGATTAGTAGATCATCAGTTTTAAATTATCAATAGATTCTTTCCGCTTCACAATAAACGGAACATAGCCCACGCCTTTCATGCGTGATGTTCCCCATTTTACGTAACCTGACGCCCCACCAACTGCTCTACCTTAACATGTCTGATTGTGTTTCATTCTGTTGGTATTCTATAAAACACAACGAAAAATTTAGTTTCCTGTTGAGTTGAGAGATTTGGGCGGCTCTTAACGGCGAGGTATTGAGAGCCAATTTTAGTCCTCTTTAGTTACATGGAAATAAAGGCTTTATATAAATATATGCACAATTGGCCCACGTCAACTGCTTCGCGAGGTTTGAGAGATGGTCTAGGCTGCATTAAGGTCTCATAGAAGGCTTTACCATTTTATTACAGCGGTTTAACTTTACGAGGTAATCGCTGTTCAGTACGATCCGCCATTTTACAACGCCACGACAGTTAAAGTTATGTTAGTTGGACATTTCTTTAATGTCGCAGTAACACAAAATATTTAGTTCTTCCTGTTATTTTTGGCGTAATACAACTATTGGTTGCGGCATCATTTCTTAGATGATTTATTAACATTAACACTTAAACAGTATATCACCATTTTAGTAATATAAGAATTTGTAAATGGTAAACCTTATTAACTCTGTCACAATCCTATTATTTTAGTACAGCACAAACGTTTAAAGAAATGCCTGAAAAGAATTTTTTTTTGTTGCAAGAACATTAGACTTTTTTTTCTGTGTATGCTTAGCAATACCTACCTACACATGAAAATACGTGTTTAGTTATTCCCACAGATTAAGCCAAAGTAACTTAAGATTCACATCTATAACATTATGAAGCGCATCTGATTGACTACCCATGATAAATTTACTGATAAAGGCCGTGGGAACAGTGTCAATTACAATACAGCCACGGAAGTTTTGACATGTGAAGAAGTCCAAGGGCTTGGCAGATTTGTACATGTTAATTTCATCAGACAACTGTTGACGAAATCTTGACTCTTGGACACGTGTAGAATTCTTCTTTGAACGTCGTGAGCGGCGTGACGTCACGAAAACTGTTAAGTTACATCCGTTGCTACTCTCAGTCTTGCGAGGGCCACACGCAGTGGATAGGATTTTTTTTTTTAGGAAGCCTAGACCTAAAAGTTAATTTCATGCCGTTTAAAATTTTGTGTGGCATTACAACACTCATGACCTTCAGGACTATGTTGGACGTGTCGTGAACTGGGAAAACTTAAGGCAGGATAAGTAAATGTAGAATCTCCAATTCACTCTCATATACAATGAAAATTCTCATTGCTGCTCGGTAATAATGGTAACAAGTAACGAAAATAACAGATTTAATATCACGCAAACCGTTATCAAATTTGTAACATTAAAGTCATATAGTGTATTCGATAACTGACGCAGCAACGCCTTTTTGACCACCTTTAGCGGAATGGATGAATTAAATTTTGCTAAACGAAGGTATGTTTCTGTCAAAAATTACGAAGAATTATCGTCCTGGCTCATTCATGAGAGATACTGGATGCATTTTATAGGTACACTGCTGGCGATTAAAATTGCAATACCAAGAATAACGTGAGCTATCACAGGTGACATGGTTACTCTTGCAGCTCGGCATGACGTACAGAGCATGGGGAAATCATTACTGTGTGGCCCCACCACGGGAGACAATAGCCGCTGCTACACGATGCCGCATTGAGAAGAAGAGACATTGAATGTTCGTCTGAGGAATCTCCACCCATGCTGCTTCGATGTGTACTCAAAGTTCATTCATTGTGGCCGCAGTTGTATTGTGGCAGGCCAGTCTTTGTCCGACCAGAAACCACACTTTATTGATGGGCGAGAGATCCGGTGAACGCGCAGGCCAAGGAAGCAGTGTGGCATGGTGGTCATCCAGGAACCGTCGGACGACGTGCGCCATACGCGGTCAGGCATTGTCGTATTGGTGCAGGGCTCTAGGGGGGGGGGGACAACAGTCTCCAACATCTCCGCGACGAAACGGTTTCTGGCCAGCGTAACAGTGATACGGACTAGTCGCGAGAGGGACTGAAATCCGATGGCACACCGTACCCATAATACCAGGTACTGGGCCGGTACGACGGTAAATAATGCAGGATTCTGACAGGCGTGCGCCACGATGCACGCCAGACACGTGTGTGACCATCGTGGTGCTGCAAACAGAAGTGAGGTTCGTCGGAGAAGACGATAGCATGACAATGGTCCATCCAGGTCTGAGTTCCAGGCGCCTGTGGTGAGCAGTCAGTGGCAGCTGCAGTGATGGGCGAACGTACACGATGCCCTGATGTAACAGACGGTGGCGCACCGTGCTTTGGGGCACAGACTCACGTTCCACATGCCTCAACTCCTGAGCGAGAGTGATCTGGGTAGCTTGAGAGCCCAGGTTATCGTCACCGGCTCTTCACGCGAGCAAGTGCAAACACCTCGCCGTCCCGAAGTCCAAACTCATCAGTCGGCAAACTTATAAGAGAATATTCATTCAAATTATTTCTCTTGAACAGTTCAAACTCCTCATCAATCCAAAACCAGAATAAGTTAAATGCATAGGGGAAAATATGGGATTTATTTTGCAAGATGAATCCTTTCACACACCCAGTGAAACAAGAATAGTTTCTTAATTTCATTTTATATACTACGAAATTTCAGTGATACAACTTTCAAAAACATAGTACAGGTACAATTTCATTTTTATAGCCCCTTTTCCTTAAAAACATTTGTTCCTAAAACTATACCAAAATAGAAATATAAACATTTACATCAAAATTGTGCCCCTACGTGATATTACAAAGGAATATATAAAAGTTGCTTACACGAGCATAAACAATCCTTATGGCGATTACATAATATACCAAGTCACATGGCTTCTCCAAAATATGTATGGCACATTAAAGACTTTTATACTTTACAAGAAAATGCAATAAAACAGGCAATCGTACCTATAAAAGTTTTCATAATGAAACCCTAACACAAGATATGGAGCGCAAAATGTCTATATCAGCATTGACCAGGAAGGCCCCTTAATACAATACTTATCTTAAATATATGATGACGCAGATGGGAGCCGAATACCCCGAGACGGCCGCAGCCTGGCCATTTTATACATCAGAAATTTACACCCCCTCTCTACCGAGGAAGAAATATCACCACATTGCGATTTGCATAATCAGTTGGCTTGTGGCATAACAACCAATCCGAAATCTTTATTTTAATTGACGCATGCGCAGGAACCAAAAACAGTCTTATTTTTTTTCTTGTCTTCGTTATTGTAAGTCTTGCAACTCCGCCGACACTTGGAGAGGGGGACGAATCATGGCGCAGTGACGTGATGGATCACGTGATCACCCGACCGGCAGCGCTAGCGGCGACAGTCGTTGTACCTGGCAGTATTAATCTTGACGTGCACGAAGACAGCCGGCTGCCGGGCTGCGGTCCCTGCTAGACGGCAGGCCTACTTGTCGGTGATTGGTGGTCGATTTATCAGCAAGTATGGCGAGGTTCACAAGCCAGCAGACGAAACCTCCAACTTCATTTAAACGTAAGGAACACAATAATGTCCCCTTCTCAGGCTGCACGTAATTATTTACACTGGAATGCGGAAATTTTGCGGTCGTGGCTCGTAAGGTGCTTAAAGGAGACGCACAGGCGTCTCAAGCTGTAAGGTCCGTAATCGCCACGCGCACCAGATTCCTGTCCTTGCGCTCGTTGGTACGACGGGGCCATTCGCTTCCTCCACAACGCTCAGCCCGTCCCTCCTCGACCGACTCATCCCATTTCGCTTGACTGGGGTAGCATTTTTTCCCAACGCAAGAACAAATTATGCTGTTTTATAATCCAAAATCGCAATAGGCCAAGATTCTCCCGCAGTCACAGGCGGAAACATGTTTTTGTGGTCATCGTGTTCATTGACGTCGTATACTCACTCCGTCTGTGCGCACAAATGGTTGGGAAACACAATGTCACTACCTCTCATCGGCTCTCCGATCTTCACTTGAATACCGCTTTTCAGTTCCATCATTGGCGAACGTGCTGAACAAATATATACGTCATTCTCCTATATTCTGGTCTACGCTTTCAATTTGTGAAGGGGAGGGAGAGGGGTGAAGGATCCTTCAGATGTGTCATATTTGCTGTTGCAATTTTAATAGCCAGCAGTGTACCAAGACCCGGCCTTTTTACATATTATGTGCTCTTCGCAAGTTCCCATATTCGGTTACTAAGTTTGTTAAAAAAAACATGGACGCTGTTTACAGGTGTATTGCATGTAATTAAAAAAAAAACACATAATTTATTTATTTCTCTCAGCAACTGTCTTCCAAAGCTAGGGCACATACCTAACGCAGAAGGAGCATACACACCGGATGGGGCGATTAAGAAATACGACTCACAAGCGGGTCAGTAAGTACGATTGTGTTTGCACATAACTTGATAGGGGTGGATATCGCGTGTCACAGTTGAAGAACGTGTTTAGTGAAATGGAAGAGTCTACAAGAGTACGGCAGAAAACATGGCTATAACCTATGGTTACGTTAACAGTAATGGAGGGGTGAGGTGAGACGTATGCTCGCGGAAACGACGACACCCGAACGAAAATACATTTCAATGAATTTACGAGCGTCTGAGGGAAACTAAGCCCGTGTTCGAAATTGCAGATTTTATTGACAAAATGATTACGTGACCCTTTGTGTACAAAAGTGGTGACATATTTTGTAATTTGGTATTTTGCATCTAGCGGATGTTAGCAAAAATACAAAATGACAAAATCAGCGCAATGTTTTTGACGTTCAAAACACATAGGTGGATGCGTAATTAAATCATTATTTTAAAACAAGTAACTATTTAATAAAACACTAGGCATGTTTTAAAAAGCAAGTTAGTGTTGTGCTTTGTTTATGTATTTCGCAAGCAACAAACTTTTTAAAATCATTATTGCACAATTTATTTTCTTATTTATTAACACATACATAGAATTCCAGTAATGATCGTAGAAATATCATGTCAGTTTCAAACATTAAATTCAGATTTAAAAAAAGTTCACTGTTAATGTAAAAATGCGATACCGGGAGTGTTAAAAAGGTGACTGTCAACAACGTCCGAATTGAAACTTACGAAATGACAAATTACAAAATAACGAATTTGTAATTTCGAACACGGCCTGAGTCTCTCGACTTGCGCGCCCGAAACAACGGAAGTCCTCCAAGTGCCATGTCCGTCGATGTGGAGGAACGAGTACTACATTACATCGAGAACCATATTGAGGGCAGTACCAGAAGCATTACAAGAGCAGAGGGTGTACACTTAGCCAGCGCGTGAGTGTGTGTGTGTAGGTGATCCTCATGGAGAACATGTAGTATCCATACCATGTTCAGCGAGTTCATGCGCTCACCAATCCCGACTATCTACAACGGATGACATGCTGCGGTTGGTTGAAACGTCAACTATGCACTCTTCTTAAAAAAAAAATGTGCTGATGGATAAGGCAGCCTTTACTAAGGATGGCGTCATTCGTTTTTACTATCCCCACGAATGGGTAGATGAAAACCCTCGTGCAATGACACAGTCTGGGAGCCAACCTCAGTTCACGCTAAATGTCTGTGATGGAATTGCGGCTCATGGGCTAGCGGGACAGTTTGTGTAACCCAGACGGTTAAATGGGCAGACTTACAGGAACATCCTAGAAAATGACTCACCAATCCCACAGGCGAGCAGCACGGATCATGCAAGGTGGAACACCGGCCCATTTCAGCCACACACAACGCACTGACCTGGATTACGTATCCCTGACAATGAATCCAATGCGGGGTATCAATCACATGGCAAACCCGCTCGCTTGACCTTAAAGCCGCCGTCTACCTGGAACTTTTTCCCACGTTCAGGCCGAGAAGCGCGGGAGCGATAAGGGCGACACTGCCACGCGCATCAAGTACGCCATCGCCGCTAAGCGCAAGGCTCTGAACTGGCGTGCAGTGTTCTCGTCGTGCTGCGTGTACCTATGGGACTTTCAGCGGTGACCATATTATTTTATTAGTAGGAAGTCTTTAGGAAGGTTCAGTGCAGGCCCCTATAGTAGTTTTGTATGTATCTGATTAGTGCATTTTGAGCTACAGCGCCTTGGAAAGGCCGTTTTTAGCGGTTTTGGAGTACTCTGAATTGATGTTTCTAACCTACGTGATATTTTGAAAGTACTTGACAGCTCTCGTCTGAAGTGTGTGTTCTTTTCATAGATCAGCACGTTGATCGGACGCTTAATAGTTTCGTTGAAAAACGTGTATTTCGAACACTCTGCAACGCAGTTCAAACGCCAGGTAGACGGGTGCCTTAATCCCATCGATATACACTCATGGGGTCATGTAAAAGCATTGCTTTACAACGTTACTGTCGCCAGCGTTGATATACTCCAGCAGCGCAATTTTGATTCATTGGAATACATTAGTGTGGCAATTCGAACATCATCAATTGAAAGATGTCGGCAAAGGCGTGATCAACATTTTTAACTGTTTACTGTTGCGCGATACACACCCTGGGCAAAGTACCGTATGTAACATCCTGGAATTTACAATTTTTCCATCGTAGGAATGCCCCCTACCCACGGAAGACAATTATTCAATGCACATAGTCCAGTTTTACATTGCACATGACGTGTACTCTATAAAACAGAAAAAAAATATTAACTTCAGTTACTTACTCGACCTATAGTTGGACTATCACACTCACAACTAATTCCGTATACAACTATATTCCTGTTTCTGAAATAAATACCTCTTTTGCTTCTGAATTTTTTTCCTTGCCAGAACTTAGTTTTCGTTTTCGGATTTGTACTACTCCCTAAGTATTTCGTTACACAGTAATTACGTCTGCTGGTGCAATCTAAATTTTGGGGCGGGGCCACCGAATACGAGGTGGACAAATCACTCCTCTAGAGAACTCCAAATTATATATTCTCTTATCTTTCACCCAGAGATTAGCGATGACTGAAATATACATAATAATAAATATATTTATTCTTTATGACATAAACCATTCTCAGACCTTGCCTTGTTATTGATATTGTCGCCGGTGATTAGGAAATTCTATGAAAGCCACTTGA
Organism: Clitarchus hookeri; assembly: GCA_002778355.1. Lineage (NCBI taxonomy): Eukaryota > Metazoa > Arthropoda > Insecta > Phasmatodea > Phasmatidae > Clitarchus > Clitarchus hookeri. Next base: position 44,869 of record NQII01003413.1, on the reverse strand, counting down.
GAAGAATAATCCTTAGTGTATTCGACAGAGATCGAACTCAACCCCTTCCCAATTCCATTCAGGCGATCTTCCAAAATGCGTACTGCACGTTATAATAAGAGAAGGCATTGTTCAAGAACCATTTTCCGCAACATTGGAAGTTTTAGTTCTGATGTTGCTAAAGGTGATGACGTGTTCGTCAAGCAAGTTTCTCAATGTCAAGAGAGTTATGTTTTGGTTTCTCTACTCTACAGATTTGGTATACAGGGAATGACAAGTAATCCTGGTAGTGGACTTTTGGAAATATGTTTCTTTCGTCGTGCTCACAACAACACAGGTGCTGATGTGGCATGCATAAATCAAATTGATGTTCGCGACATAACATGTTGGAAGACTTTTGCTATTAATGAAAGTGTTATAAATCAGACTGCAGTTGTTTCTATTACCCAAGCTCCTGTTTTGTTATCACTCCCTTTCATAGGTTTCCAAGTGATTTATCCTGTGTCAAACTTCGAGTATATATGGGTAGAGTGTGCATACCAGCTGCGTAGTAAATATCTCGGAGTCATATCACTGAACTGTTTTTCTCCCCACGCAACCTTAAAAATCACGTGACTTCGACTAAAATCAGCAAATTGTTTCCTTAAATAAGTTATTTGGTGTGCTAGTACGCACATTAATTTTAACGAAGTTATAAAGCAAATTCTATACAATATAGTTACGTAAAGTCTTTTGCGGGAAAGCACGGGTTCGAGGTTGAAACCAAAAGCAAACTTAAAATCAGTATAAAACACGCGAGTTCAACAGTAGTTTTGGCAATTCTTGAACCAATGCTGGAACCATGCGCAAAAGCGAAATTCGGGTACCTAATCTTTAGTCCGTGTTTTTGAAGTGAATGCGATAGCTCCTAGTGACATGTTGTTAATTCTCTTTACAGATTTGCTAAAGAGGGTAAATTAACAGATTTAACCGGGCTCGAATGCCACTGGTTAAACTATTTACTCAGCCTTAGTAATTCCCGTTCACACAAAAAAAAAAAAGGCGTAAAAAATTGGTTACCAAAATTTACTGACTTAATATCAAAACATTGTTGGACACTCGCAACATTTTTTTTTTTTGTAATTGCTGTTACACTTGTGGTGTCAATAGTCTTTGTCAAGCATAAAAGAAAGTAAAATGTTAAAGATACAAGAGTCTAATCTATACGAATATGATAGTGCGTTCAAATCGGTTTGTTGGCCGCGGATATAGTATTTGTCACCGCAGTATGTTCTGGGCCAGCGCTTGCGTTATATTTTAATATGTTTTGCACAGTAATCATTCCAAGTGTAAAGAAAATATTATCTTTCATATTGACATTGCCAGTTTATTATCCTGAAGTCTACCGAGGTAATTGCATGCACTAACGCCTCTAATAGGTTAAGTTACTTACATTTTCGGAATCGATCACGTGAATCTATGATCTACAGGTGAGCGCGTACTGTGTTGCCAAGAGCTTAAAAAACTAATTTAAGAATTTAGTAATATAAACACTGGTGTACTTTTTAGTAGGTTATTGACTGAGAATACCGGGTGTCCCAAAATATTTACACTCTTTGAACGGGAATAACAGAGAAAATATTAAATACAATCTGATGGGACGGCTTGCATTTGAAGCTATTAAGGACAACACGGGTGTGTGCAAATCTTAATAACAGATAAAATGTTCGAAATGTCCGCTATCAGCAGCAAGACATTGTCTGCAACGCTGTGTGAAACAGGACGAAAAACAGTAACCACAGTTTCCATGGAAGTGTATTCATACGTGGTCACAATCGCGTCTCTCACGGCACCTGGTATCCGTGGATTTGTGGCGCACACAGAGTTCTTCACCGTTATCCACATATAACATTCTAATGGGCGTTGGTTCTGGAGATCTGGGCGAGTGTTCGATACTTACTCGCAAGCCTATCGACCTCCTAACAAATATTTCAAGGAGAGAACCTACGTCTATATGGTAATGTGACGGCGCACCATCTCGCTGGAAAAAAGCAACCGTCATTCGTCTATAAAGTTGGTTTAACGACTGGCACAATGTTTTCCTTAAACATGGTATGGTAATTTCCAGGGTAACTTTACCGTTCCGTCAAAGAATGGCACCAAAAGTACTCTGGCAGACATATCACACCACACTGTTAACCCAGGAAAATTAATGACTTGCTCTACTGCAATGTGGATATTTTCATCGGCTCAGTACACGCAATTGTAGGGACATTTTATTTACTGACACATAGCTCACGCGCAGCTTGCCTTACGGATTTCGACTTGACGGGGGAAAGTGCGCAACACCCCTCCCCCCCCAACACTTCCTTCTTTCGTGGTCATTCTCTACCTGCCGCACCGTCTTTTATTCACATCACACACAGTTCCGTCCCTCTAAAACTCGTCACGTAAACATGTCATTGTTACACGTGACGTTGACGCGGTATAGAATTCTGCCCACCGTCGTCTCTGCGCCTCAATCATCCTCAAACTTACGTTGCTCGAAAGAAAACATTAGCGCCTCGTCGTTTCGTCTACAATTTTAGCGCTGCCGCCCGTGGCCGGAAACGGTACTGACGAAGGTAGATGGCTACATGCGCTCGCACACTCCCAATACCACCCTTAAGAGTCCCGTACAGTTGCACTAAGTCCCGCCAGATTGTCTAGCTAGCTTGTTATTAACGCAAACCTTAATTTGGGACCCCTGTATTTTGGACTATCGACTGAAATCGCAAGTTGGCGGCGATGTCCTTTAAAACACGAAACTCCCGCTAACACGTGAAACGAAATTACATCGCTCTGATACTATATAAAAAAAAGTTTTCCTCCGCTGCGTACACTTTGTGGGGGGAACAAAGTACGAAACGTCCGGGCGCATGATAGCGAATGCAAAAATCTCCGACGACGTCGTTAAACGTAACCGGTTTCGTAAAACAACGGGGGAAGCCGGTCGGTGTCTCGCGTAAAAAAAAAAATTCGGGCGAGACCCCTGCGGGATTACCCTCCCGGTACGCGACGTGACCCGAATGGTCCAGAAATTCTCAATCACCATCCCGGCGCGTGTGTGGGTATTGGACGATTCTGTCTGCGGATATCGGCAGCGCAGGGTTAACCGCGTCCGGACCTTCGCCCTCCTTCCTCTGGAAACTTTTCGGGAAGGCTCGAGCCGTAAAGGGCCGGACACAAATTAAACCCATCAGACAGGGGGTTCTTGTCGCCCGTAACTAATATGCAAATTAACGAATTCAGCTCTCCCGCGGCGATGCGGGTTCAAGGGAACCCTGGAGGGAGTAGCGATTCTCCTCTTCGCCCCCCCTCCCTCCTTTTTTGCACCGCCGTGGAATTACGGAGAAAAGGGGTGGAGGTTAAAAATGGGAACGCAAGGGCGGGGGCGTCAAACTACCCACCTATATGACGCCCGCGCGGCATAAATATTTGATGCCGAAGGAAAAAAAAATCTGACGCAGGCAGCAGTTTTTTTTACCCTTATCTCTTTCTCTGTGTCTCTCACCCCGACCCCCTACCCAAAGTTTGAAAATGTAATGGCAGGAGGAGGTTCTATGCGGGGCGCTGCCTGTTGTATAAACACAGCCAAAACTCTACCACACCCATCTGCCCCTGTTACATATGCAAAGCACATATTCACCAAGGTTCACCCACCGCTGCGGTACAGTCGTGTCGTGCTACCGGAATGCAAGCTTGCAAGTAAAAATCTCTGGCTGCCTCGCCAAAAAAAAAAAGTGATACGTTTATGATACATAAACTCTGACTGTTCTGAAAAAATTGATGAAGTCAAAAATAAACGACTTGAATACCCCTATTTGAATGAAAATCCCTGAAAGGCTTTATTGGTTGTTGTATTTATCAAAATGACTACCTATATTTCAGAAATATTAATTTTTCTGTTTAAAAACCTATGTTAAAGTTTAAAAGACAAGAAAAAAATATTAGTTTTTTTTTGCACCCAGGGATCATTATAAATTAATTTATGGTGTAAGGAGTTTTAATTGTTCTTATTGAATTAGTGTACCGGTTGGAAAGGGAATGTAAAACCACTTGAGTATCACCTTCAGAGAAACGGCCAGGATCGAACTCGCATCCCTGAATGCGAGGTGAACCCGCTACATACATAACCAGACACGCAGTAACGCTAATCTAACAGGAATTATGTACTTAGGGAATTGCTTGCGCAATTAAAGTTGATATGGCGTTTGGCGTTTAATGAGCAAGCGGGTTATCCTCAGCACTGTAAATGTTATTCGGTAAACTGTATCTTGTGAAACTAAATATGCTGCTGATACATATTTCAGAATTGATGGGCGTAATAAACGCGCTATGGTTCAAGCCATCAGTGCGTGTGGCGGGTCAAATGCATCATGGGAGGCGCCAACGTGTTTCTATGCGTTATCAACTGTGCAACACTGTTGTTGCAAATATTGCTGCTTCAGACTTGGCTAGTACTGCAAGGGGGCCTAGCTGACGTGCCATCAATTGTCGTAATCGACCAGGTGGGAGAAAGCCCGACGTACGATTTGTATGAGAAACTGCTTCAATGTAACCTGCGTAATTTTTATTATGTGTCAAACTGCCGCGTGTTGAAACCACACTTGCTTCAATTAACTGTTTTAAATGTATGAAGGATTTAACATGATTGGCAGCGGGGGTATAATGTGTTATTCCACACTACACACAAGTCACTTAAGTTAAAATGAGGTAGTGGCTTACAGACTTTTTACTATGACTGTTGTGTCGGTCTGTTTCAAGTAATATAAAAATGAGCCAATTGGAGCAATTACAGAAATGCCTGTTTGTTGGAACATTCAGTAGTTACATCAATTNAGTAATATAAAAATGAGCCAATTGGAGCAATTACAGAAATGCCTGTTTGTTGGAACATTCAGTAGTTACATCAATTGTATAAATGTGTGATAATTTATATTGTGAGTTTTTGACAAACATTTCAATGGATTGGTCTCGCAGGTAGAATCAAATGCAAGTAATGTTCCTTAATTGGCTGTAGATTTTTTATAACAGTCAAAGCAATTGACAGTTTGCTTAAGCAAAGAAAATTAGTGTGTCATTTTAATGTTTCTAATAATATTTTGTAGTGACTTTAGGTAACATAAATTTTTCATTCCTTATTATATTAATTGGCTAACACATATAAATACTTACTTAATAAATAATCGTTGACTATGATATTTGGTTTGGTGTGCATTGAAAGACATTAATCTATGGTAATCATATCCTTTATCATTGTGGACCAAAGGAATTTACATTATGGGTTTTCTGTTTGGTGGTATAGCATATTGAAATACACCATGAGTATCATTCACACCATTAAGTTATGTTTATCATGTGTAGTATAATTGTAAATGGCAATCTATTTTAAACTTACTGCATTCAAATATTTTCTGCAAATTATCTTAAGTGATGGTAAAATTTCTTAGCAGTTGGGCAGTATTTTTATATAACATGTTTTTAGAGTGTGTAACATTTGGTTACTAATGCACAGAGCAGTAAGGTCCCACACTGGTTGCAACGAATATTTCATAATTTTTGTAGATTTTGTAGCTTTTGTAGCTTTTTAGTTGAACAAATATANAGTAATATAAAAATGAGCCAATTGGAGCAATTACAGAAATGCCTGTTTGTTGGAACATTCAGTAGTTACATCAATTATATAAATGTGTGATAATTTATATTGTGAGTTTTTGACAAACATTTCAATGGATTGGTCTCGCAGGTAGCATCAAATGCTAGTAATGTTCCTTAATTGGCTGTAGATTTTTTATAACAGTCAAAGCAATTGACAGTTTGCTTAAGCAAAGTAAAATTAGTGTGTCATTTTAATATTTCTAATAATATTTTGTAGTGACTTTAGGTAACATAAATTTTTCATTCCTTATTATATTAATTGGCTAACACATATAAATACTTACTTAATAAATAATCTTTGACTATGATATTTGGTTTGGTGTGCATTGAAAGACATTAATCTATGGTAATCATATCCTTTATCATTGTGGACCAAAGGAATTTACATTATGGGTTTTCTGTTTGGTGGTATAGCATATTGAAATACACCACGAGTATCATTCACACCATTAAGTTATGTTTATCATGTGTAGTATAATTGTAAACGGCAATCTATTTTAAACTTACTGCATTCAAATATTTTCTGCAAATTATCTTAAGTGATGGTAAAATTTCTTAGCAGTTGGGCAGTATTTTTATATAACATGTTTTTAGAGTGTGTAACATTTGGTTACTAATGCACAGAGCAGTAAGGTCCAACACTGGTTGCAACGAATATTTCATAATTTTTGTAGATTTTGTAGCTTTTGTAGCTTTTTAGTTGAACAAATATANAACACTGGTTGCAACGAATATTTCATAATTTTTGTAGATTTTGTAGCTTTTGTAGCTTTTTAGTTGAACAAATATAAAGATATTTGACTTTAAAATCTGCTTTTACTTTTGCACAACCCTTGTACACTGTTATTTCAGTTTATGGCATCGAATAATCAAAAACTACGTATCGCCAAATTGGCCAAACTAACATCTTATGCCACCAGCTAAAGGGCATTACACATTCATTTCACAATTGTAAAGAACTTGTATAATAAACCCAACCAAACAGCTATAAAGGTAAAATATTACTGTTCCAATGCTAGTTATTTAGCCCCGTGTTCTGTTAGTGTGAATGTTCTGTTTGCAAGAATCATAATAGGGTAAAAAAAAATTTGAATCGGCCGTACATATTATTATAGCTGCTGATCAATCGAAAGGCTTTTTTTAAATCCTGGATTTTAATGCTTGTCAATAGCACCAGAGAAGAATCACTTTCAAATAGAGAATGCCCTAAATTTCCATTTTGCAGAGAAATCTTACAGTTGTCCATGAGTCACATTAAACCATTCAGGAATTGCATTTATTATACAAGTTATATTGCTTGAAAATGGAATAGCCAAGTGTATAGAAACACAACGGTGGTATATACCACCAAATTCTTCCAAAAGGGCCAGAAAAATGGCTTTAATTGCCAGCAGTGCACCAAACAATGGCTGATGTTGCTAGACAATGGATGAAAAAACAAAAAAAAAAACCCCCACATAATGGAGTTCATAACGATAAGTTAAGGTCAACTTTGAGAAAATAAATCAGCCTATTAGGGGATGGATATACCTATATCATGGTACCACCACCACATTACTTTTTCTGTGGCTTGGCATAGACCAAGGCTAAGCTGTTAAAAGTTACTATAGGTAATTGTCTNCACCACCACATTACTTTTTCTGTGGCTTGGCATAGACCAAGGCTAAGCTGTTAAAAGTTACTATAGGTAATTGTCTCTTTCTGATACAGACATTAATGTAGAAAATTCAAAACTATTCCTTCTAATAAATTGAATAGTTTCTTGTGTTTTACAAACAAGTGCACCATCGTTATAAACAAAAGCTTTGATATTTTTTCTACAAATGCCTATCATCCGCCACGTTCGAGCTTTCACTTAGTGCTTTCTGCTTGGGGAGAAACTTTATGGGNGCCACGTTCGAGCTTTCACTTAGTGCTTTCTGCTTGGGGAGAAACTTTATGGGTACTTTAAAAATTGATTGGGTTTTTAACTGCTAGTCATAAACAGAAATTTAACTATTTGTGCAGATATGACAAAGTAACCTATTAAAGCTTAAGAAATATTTATGAGTAGTCGTAATTTAACACTTTTAAGGTAAGGTAAATTAAATTACGGTAAAATAACAAATCATAAATCTAATAAAATGTTTTTTTTCAAGATTAAAGAGGTACGAACGAGAAATATCTTTCATGCTGTTCGCAGAACAACCCCATCGTGGCTTCGATAATCGTGTTCCCAAATAGTGTGCAGTAGTTTTTATATCAATCACTGAAATACCTAAAAATTTCTCCAGGGGCTTCATTCTTTCAAAGACGCCGTCTAATGAGCGTAGTTCGAAACGAACAGCACAGTAATTTTTAATAAAGTTGAAAACATAATTTCCTAATCTTTTCAGCAATATTTTTAATAAAAGTATAATTTCACACGATTTTCGTACCAAAAACTCTATCCTTTTACTAAAAAAAAGTTAAACCTATGTATGGCAAATACTTGATATGGAGAAGACTTTCATGTGTTGCCTGATTGCAACAACATTTAGCCCAGTAGTTTAGTTCCAATACGTGATATAATTTAAGTACCATTATGATATCCCGTAACATGGTTATTATTAGTAAATAAGTCTCACATTTCACGAAATAAAACTCTTGTACTAATAACTCACTTCAAGATTTAAATCTAAAGCAGAACAAAAAAGAAGGCTTAAAATTCTTAGATTTATTATAAAGACCATATTAATTTATGTGTTATTACTGTTTCAGAATATTGTCCATTTAACTGTTTTTTTTTTGTTGCATATGTAACGTACTTCACACACTCGTATTTCTAACTACAAAATAATTAAATTGTTTCTTATATTAAGTTTCCCACAGTTTTAGCTGGCGTGTATCCGCAGGAGGGCACCTCGGGTTTTTGCACGGACTGTGCACGACATGTATTTTTGAGATACCATTTCATATATTCCCTCTTCTCTTCCCCGCATCCCGCCGGAGAAAAGGCGGGCTATTCGCATGCGGCGCAGCGCAGGCCTCTCCGAGCTTATTACGCTCTTTATATTACCATAACTCCGCAGTACTGGCCGTGCTGAAAACATCGTGCCTCGCCGGCTGTTCCGGGCGAACATCACGTTGTTGCCGACGACGCATGAAAAATTTCCTGATTTTATTTTCTACCCTGATGTTACGTTCACTGTAAAATTGAATTATTGAATTTATTGATTTTTAGATATTACACAGAAATAAATTAAACGTGATTTAAATACACAAATGTTTTTCTCAGATTCCGAAAGACAATTCTATTAATTAAATATTAGAATATAACCTCAATGTTGTATTAAAATTTTGTTTGAATATTTAAAAAATTGAAATATATTACATTTGTAGAAATAACAAAAGTTAACCTTTTGTCCTTTTAATTGTTTTATAAATGTGAATGAAATACCATGAAAAATTTTAACTAATAGATTTTAAAACTGCAGGAAAAAACAGGGTTAATACTTTTTGGTAATGATCACGAAAAAAAAAAATAAAGTTTACACACTGTTATTAAATAAAATGAGAAAACCATTTTTGCTGCATTTTCTTCACCTTAAAGTCTATAATCTTGTTACAAATATAATGAAAGTAATTTTAAAAACCCAGAGGATGTGTAGGCTGTAACGAAAATGACTGAGTACTAAATATACAGGATTATTCAGCNTATGGTTATTATTAGTAAATAAGTCTCACATTTCACGAAATAAAACTCTTGTACTAATAACTCACTTCAAGATTTAAATCTAAAGCAGAACAAAAAAGAAGGCTTAAAATTCTNAAATAAAACTCTTGTACTAATAACTCACTTCAAGATTTAAATCTAAAGCAGAACAAAAAAGAAGGCTTAAAATTCTCAGATTTATTATAAAGACCATATTAATTTATGTGTTATTACTGTTTCAGAATATTGTCCATTTAACTGTTTTTTTTGTTGCATATGTAACGTACTTCACACTCTCGTATTTCTAACTACAAAATAATTAAATTGTTTCTTATATTAAGTTTCCCACAGTTTTAGCTGGCGTGTATCCGCAGGATGGCACCTCGGGTTTTTGCACGGACTGTGCACGACATGTATTTTTGAGATACCATTTCATATATTCCCTCTTCTCTNGGTTTTTGCACGGACTGTGCACGACATGTATTTTTGAGATACCATTTCATATATTCCCTCTTCTCTTCCCCGCATCTCGCCGGAGAAAAGGCGGGCTATTCGCATGCGGCGCAGCGCAGGCCTCTCCGAGCTTATTACGCTCTTTATATTACCATAACTCGGCAGTACTGGCCGTGCTGAAAACATCGTGCCTCGCCGGCTGTTCCGGGCGAACATCACGTTGTTGCCGACGACGCATGAAAAATTTCCTGATTTTATTTTCTACCCTGATGTTACGTTCACTGTAAAATTGAATCATTGAACTTATTGATTTTGAGATATTACACAGAAATAAATTAAACGTGATTTAAATACACAAGTGTTTTTCTCAGATTCCGAAAGACAATTCTATTAATTAAATATTAGAATATAACCTCAATGTTGTATTAAAATTTTGTTTGAATATTTAAAAAATTGAAATATATTACATTTGTAGAAATAACAAAAGTTAACCTTTTGTCCTTTAAATTGTTTTATAAATGTGAATGAAATATCATGAAAAATTTTAACTAATAGATTTTAAAACTGCAGGAAAAAAGAGGGTTAAAACTTTTTGGTAATGATCACGAAAAAAAAAAATTAAGTTTACACACTGTTATTAAATAAAATGAGAAAACCATTTTTGCTGCATTTTCTTCACCTTAAAGTCTATAATCTTGTTACAAATATAATGAACGTAATTTTAAAAACCCAGAGGATGTGTAGGCTGTAACGAAAATGACTGAGTACTAAATATACAGGATTATTCAGCNAGTAATTTTAAAAACCCAGAGGATGTGTAGGCTGTAACGAAAATGACTGAGTACTAAATATACAGGATTATTCAGCTAAGATGTTCACCCCAAATTACTTCCCAACCGCGGAATGTATCAAAATTTTGATTTCAAATTCGTAAATGGCACTACGGGGCTCAAAGGACGACGTCTATTTCTGTTCTGTGATGTAATAAATTACTCCCGGATTTTTGCAAGTGGTAATCGCGCCAGATCATGCCGCTGGTTGGCGGGTTTTCTCGGGTATCTCTAGTTTCTCCCGCCCTTCCATTCCAGCGCTGCTCCATTCTCACCTCATTCCACCCTCATCGGCTCTCAAGACCTCGTTGTTAAAAGCCGCCCAAATCTCTTAAATCAAAAACTCGAGGATGATGGAGACTAATTCCTAGTCTGCAGCCAACAAAGCTTAGTTTTTGCGCTCCGCCCCAGGGGATGTTGTTTTTATCCACGCCTAATTTATGAGTGGGTGGCCAGATATTCCTTCAGTTTAGCAATAGGAAGACTTGTTCAACACACGAGTGAAAATTTGTTTCTCGATGAATTGCGTATTTTTTATGTCGCACCAGTAGTCCTTTACAGAGGAATCTTAGTCCACCGGTGTGCTGGCCAAATTATTTTGCTGCATCCATCTAATAATTCAGAAATAACGAGCTCGCGAAATATTTTATCATCACAGTGCATATAGTTCAGCGAACCCGTGCCGGCAACCCATGTGTTTACTTGTCAACTTGACAGATGAAACTTCTTACCAGTAGCGCAATCATACATTTATTTTGTGCAGTGGATAGTTTGGCGACTCTTAACATCGAGGTGAGTATGGAGCAGTGCACCGGAGTTTAGGAGGGGGAGGGGATCCCCGAGAAAACCCGCCGACCAACTAAATCATCCGGGAGTGGCCCCGACGGGAATCGAACCCGGATTCGCCTTGGCGGGAGGCAAGCGTTATAACCGCTGCCCTTCTCCGAGCACTGTTAATTAGGGAAAATTCTAGGATATAATTACTTTACATTATAATAAAATGCATCTTAGTGAACAGCAATTGCATATTGTTTTATAATAATTAAATTATTATATTACTTTAATACTAATTGCCGACAACCTAATGGGCAAAGAGGGAAGTTACGACCCTCAAAACCACCCTGTACGTGGTTACGCCCCTGCTTCGTACACTAAAACCAACATCAAACAGAACGGACTCAGAGCAGGATTTACTATATTCAAGAGCAAATTGGAGAAATGGGTTATTCCACTAGAGGACCAAGATTCATTCTGCTACTGCCAGAGACAACCATCTCCGGAGTTGCCTTCAGTTAGAGGCACGTTGTGGAAGAGATAATTTAAAATACTGTAACGACATAACTATTTCAGCAGCTACATTTTGGAAACACTAAGATTGCCTTGGACGCTGAAACTAAAATATTTTGAATAAGGATGGTATACGAAATTTACTGCGGTGTCGCCGTCTAATGAGTGTATTTGGGGAATATGATATTAAAATTGCGGTAATAAAAGAAAAAACGATCACTGCAAACGTAATAGTTGATATAAATACTAACACGAGTCTTTTAGGACGGAACGAAAATTTTCAATTTATGAAGAAGTGTTTCTATTTCAAAGAACCCTTTCTTTATATAAAGTAACACTGTTGTTGCTACTATAAGATAACCCCGAGAGATCTGTATTTGAAGAAAAGCATAACTGACTGCAAAACACCTTCTTCAGTGTTCGCTCCTCCAAGTCCTACGGGTTGAGAAAACTTCCATGAGAATAAATGTGAGCACATATTCGTAATGGCGTGTTTTACATAAAGAACTTCGAAACTCGACCTTTCATCATTTGAAAGAACCTTCCTTGCCTGTGAAGTAAATTATTCATCTATTTTTCTTTGAAAAANAAACTCGACCTTTCATCATTTGAAAGAACCTTCCTTGCCTGTGAAGTAAATTATTCATCTATTTTTCTTTGAAAAACATCTTGTGCAATCGTCTTTAACTGCCTTGCCTGTCTGTTCGCTCGTGTAACGCTTTTAGCAAAACGTTATGCATTTTTATTTTTTATATTTTTTCAAGAGAATTTATAGAGATGCCACTACNAAACTCGACCTTTCATCATTTGAAAGAACCTTCCTTGCCTGTGAAGTAAATTATTCATCTATTTTTCTTTGAAAAAAATCTTGTGCAATCGTCTTTAACTGCCTTGCCTGTCTGTTCGCTCGCGTAACGCTTTTAGCAAAACGTTATGCATTTTTATTTTTTATATTTTTTCAAGAGAATTTATAGAGATGCCACTACCATGAACTTTCATCTTGATGTTAAACTTCGTAACACTACAATTTGTGCAATTCAGAAGCTGACTGTAGAGACATCCCAGTGTGTGAGTTAGTTATCAGTCTGCTTATATACAGTTATGTCCGTACCATGCACGCGTTAAGTTTGAATGTATTTATCCATATAGAAGTGGAATTGATAGCAGTCTTATCAAAATTGTTTTTGTGAGTAACTATAATGAAACAAAAAGTTATAAAAAAAAAACCATTTTGGTAACAGTTTTAATATTTTTTCATTGGCAGTGTGCGAATGTCGATGTTTGTATTCAACGTGTAGCTTGCATCGCACTCACCACTCGATACTACAATTGCAGCATTTATTTCANGTCCGTACCATGCACGCGTTAAGTTTGAATGTATTTATCCATATAGAAGTGGAATTGATAGCAGTCTTATCAAAATCGTTTTTGTGAGTAACTATAATGAAACAAAAAGTTATAAAAAAAAAAACCATTTTGGTAACAGTTTTAATATTTTTTCATTGGCAGTGTGCGGATGTCGATGTTTGTATTCAACGTGTAGCTTGCATCGCACTCACCACTCGATACTACAATTGCAGCATTTATTTCAAGGCACGTCATCAGCAGTCCCAGTGATAACAGGTGACAGTAATGACTGAAACAGGAATGTGTTGTGCGACCAATAGCGCTGGTAGGCCAAACAAACTCACATATAGTGTGTACCACTATCCAAGAAGAACACTCAAATTAAATACTTCTATAAAGTAACAGTTCTCTGCCAAATGGTTGAAGTACTAACAGCCTGGAAATATTTCTGTTCGTAATTATAGTGTTCGTAACGTGCCAGGACAAAAACTGGTACCTCTTTCGTCCTGTGTATTCAGTTTCCAGCAAAAAATTACTATAAATGTTCATTGTTATTGTATTTTTCATCGATGTACCGTATCGAAGTACTATGGGTTTTAAAGATGTAAGCAGAGCTTCAGCAAAAACTATTTTGTTATCTAATTATTTTATTCAACTCCTAGAGAATTTTTTAAATTATATTTTTTTAGAGGGAATATTTTTGATGAGGCAATTTAAGTAATTTTTAAAAAGGAAAACATCAGTTTAGAATATTAATAAAATAGTTCTGAGACACGAGGCAAAACTCAGTCATTATTATTATGACAAAAATGGATTATGTCACATGTTAAACACTCTTGAAGAACATTCATATAATTAAGTGCCAGCAATGCAATTCTAAAAAAATATATCCTTTTTTATATAATATTGCTAAATTACAACGAACTTTTTTTTTGGGGAATATATCACTGTACGGGATGGTCCGCCTAACGTGGACACCCTCAAAATTTGCGGAACGGTTGCAGATCACAAAATGCTGTTTTCGCTAAATGAAATTACGTACGGGGGCAAGTAATTTGTGGCAAAGTGACCATTCGTAACATGGGTATGGACAGAAATAAATTAACCACATATTAATTTTTTCCCTGGAAACATGCATTTATTTCAACGGCATCTGAAAATACATTTAAGAGGAATTCAGTTATATAGCATGTGCAATGGAAAATAACACAGAAACGCCAAGAAATAATGTGCAAATGTGATAAAGTTAAGTGGGCTCGTAGCATGGGGCAGTGGACCTGTACTCACAGCTGTTAGCAAACAACACGCGCCGTGACTCGTCCTGGCGGGACCGCTTCCTAATATCAACGCAGCACCAGTCCCCGTAATCTGCTATGGTAAGTGGTACTACAGTATGTGGCCGTACGTAATGAAGTTCATGAATGAGGAAAAACTGGACGTTGTACTTATTGACGGTGAGTGTGGCAGAAATGCCAAGCAAGCCGTCCAAATGTATGGTGAAAGGTATCCTACTCGGACGCCCATCTCACGGCAAACGATACGAAGAACTTGCACACGTCTCTTGTCACGAGGTGATTGTAACTCCACAACACGAGTGCGAGACGAAAGACTGCTAAGGACGAGACGCATCAACACGTTGTGTTGGCACGTGTCGATGCAAACCCCCAAATGGGTACGTGAAAACTTTCCAGGTTTGTAAGAATGTGTAAAACAAGTGTTTTACGGATACTGCGCCAACGGAAATTCCATCCATATCACGTGGATCTTCGTCAGGCATTACATGACGGTGATTTCCAGTAGCGTGTTCAGTTATGTACGTTTGTTCTGAGGTCTGTAAGGGACGAGAACAATTTTCTGAAGAACACCCTATTTACCGATGAAGCAACNTATGTACGTTTGTTCTGAGGTCTGTAAGGGACGAGAACAATTTTCTGAAGAACACCCTATTTACCGATGAAGCAACTTTCACAAACCATGGACGCGTAAATTTACGAAATATGAACTTATAGGCGACGGATAATCTGCGTTGGGTCCGGTACGTGGAGCATCAGCGACAGTGGGAAGTGAACGTGTGGTGTGGAATCGTTGGAGACTATGTCATAGAGCCATACTTCATTCAAGGGACAATGGCCGATTTTATGTACGCCTATTTCCTCAGCGAGACCTTACCGGCACTCCTGGAAGACATGCCACTCGACATACGTCGTGATATGGCGTTTCAGCATGATGGTTGTCTTGAGAAATTTGCTTTGGTGGCGATGTAAGTGTTAAACGAGACGTGCAAAAACCGGTGGTTAGGACGTGGTGGTGCTGTAAGATNAAACCGGTGGTTAGGACGTGGTGGTGCTGTAAGATGGCCAGCTCGCTCCCCCGACATATTCTCTACATATTTTCCTGTGGGGGGACACTGAAAGATAGGGTGTACAACACGGTTCCTACGACGCCAGAAGGCATGCAGGAACGCATTGTGGCAGCTTGCAGAGGCATTACGCCAGGAACACTTCATACCACTCGTCGCTCGCTAAACGTGCGTGAAAAGACCTTATGCCAAGCGTCTCAACCATAACTGTGCTCTTTTGTACTATGCATGCGGATGCGACTGNTGTGCGTGAAAAGACCTTATGCCAAGCGTCTCAACCATAACTGTGCTCTTTTGTACTATGCATGCGGATGCGACTGAATTTCTCCTTACGTTGGTTTGTTCTATTTTTTTTGTGCATCTGTACGCACTCGTTACTCAGTAAAGTTAGTGACTAGGAAACAAAGATGCTGAATTACGTTGTTACCTGAATAAAATGTAATGTATTGATATTAGACTTGCACTCACATTGCTCGTCTCCCATCAGCTGCGGTGCTTTCCATTGTCCAATATAGTATTCCGTGCCCCTTGCCCCATTAAGGTAAGCGCTACGCTGCTATTAGGAAGCGGTCCCGCCAGGATGAGTCACGGCGCGTGTTGCTTGCTTACAGNAAGCGCTACGCTGCTATTAGGAAGCGGTCCCGCCAGGATGAGTCACGGCGCGTGTTGCTTGCTTACAGCTGTGAGTGCAGGGCCACTGCCTTATACTACCGGCC
This sequence comes from Clitarchus hookeri, assembly GCA_002778355.1. NCBI lineage: Eukaryota > Metazoa > Arthropoda > Insecta > Phasmatodea > Phasmatidae > Clitarchus > Clitarchus hookeri. The sequence goes on along the minus strand of NQII01003413.1, from coordinate 28,546 downwards.
CATTTAACTTAATCATATTTGCACATTATTTCTTGGCGCTTCTGTGCTACTTTCCATTGCACAAGCTATATCACTGAATTCCTCTTTGCATGTACTTTCAGTCGCCGTTGAAATAATTGCAAGTTTCCAGGGGAAAAAATCATATGTGGTTTATTTATTTCTGTCCATATCCATGTTACGAATGGTCACTTTGCGGCAAGTTACTTGCCCCCCTAAGTAATTTCATTCAGCGAAAACAGCATTTTGTGATCTGCAACCATTCCGGAATTTTTGAGGGTGTCCACGTTAGGCGGACTATCCTGTATGATAAGTACCATACATTTTTAAAACATTGAATTCATTTAGGTAAGTAGAAATTTATTCAAACAAACGTCAATAATATTGGAGCCTTTACTATTTATGGCATATAAAATAACAGACCAATAGAAACTTCCTTAATCAGGAATGTAATACATTAAAAAGAAACTCCTTATTCGACGTTGACTCAAAGCACACATATTATGAGCGTTTAATAATTCACGCCATATATCGAATGGTCTCATAATTATGAGTTAGAAAATTACCGCAATTCGGTTAAAAGAAAAAAAAATGGACATACTAAATCTACGCAGGGCAAAAATCTTAAACCATTGAGTAAATATTTAAAAATCTTAACCTGTGTACAGTCAGGATATGAAATGTGCACGCTGTTCAGGTGGTGAAAGCAGCTTGCAGTAAATATTTAATTCAACAAAAGATAGACCATGACTTTTGAAAAATAAAATAATGTACAGTTTGTTGGTTACTTATTACTTACAGCAGGTTTTGAAATAAATTAAGTGATTCATCCCATCCAGTTCTGATATGATGAAATGTTTATTCCGAATGTAAAGCTTGTGCGAATATGTTTCCCGTAGNGATTCATCCCATCCAGTTCTGATATGATGAAATGTTTATTCCGAATGTAAAGCTTGTGCGAATATGTTTCCCGTAGACGAAACTAATGCGAATATAATAAGTGTTCAGTAATGATAGGACAAACAAAACTATGAAACAGCGCTATTGAAGAATACGTGCTGCACATAGAAAACTTTTGCACTATTGCCTGCACTGCAGGTTACAAACACCGTAAGTTCGAGGAGAGATGAAGAACCAACTAACAAACTGATTATCAGAACACTCGATTTGCTGCCTTTAATACAGAANGATTCATCCCATCCAGTTCTGATATGATGAAATGTTTATTCCGAATGTAAAGCTTGTGCGAATATGTTTCCCGTAGGCGAAACTAATGCGAATATAATAAGTGTTCAGTAATGATAGGACAAACAAAACTATGAAACAGCGCTATTGAAGAATACGTGCTGCACATAGAAAACTTTTGCACTATTGCCTGCACTGCAGGTTACAAACACCGCAAGTTCGAGGAGAGATGAAGAACCAACTAACAAACTGATTATCAGAACACTCGATTTGCTGCCTTTAATACAGAAAATATCATTACCAGCGATGATTTGTTTATAAACATAAAATGGGAATTTATGAGTTATGAAATATAGGAGCGACATGAATTCGAGTGGAGAGAGATTTGGGCAGCTTTTAACACCAGGGTCTAGAGAGCCGATGAGGGTAAAGCGAGGTGAGTATGGAGCAGCGCTGGAATGCAAGGCCGGGAGAAATGGGAGATCCCCGAGAAAACCCACCGACCAGCGGCATCGTCCGGCACGATTCCCACGTGCGAAAATCCGGGAGAGACTCCGCCGGGAATTGATGGGAGGCGAGGGTTCTGGCCGCTGCGGCACCGCGGCCCCTATGAAACATGAGAGAACTATTTAAAATTATTTGAACGTAACACAAGAAACTTGACTAAGAAAAACGTAGGTAATATACAAACTTTATTGCGAGTGGAGAAACCAAAATATTTTGTAGGCTACGAACGGTTCTGTTTATAATAATCTTAGAACATAGCATCAACAGGAAGTGAGTAACAAAGTGACAAACTAAATTTCAGTTCTTCGCATTTTATTTATGGAAAAAGAATAAGAAATTTTTTCAGTGATATGAGAATATATATTTTTTGGTATATAATGAAATGAAGTTCATTGAATAAAAAAAATTGCGGTACTCCAACATTTTCCTGTATTACAAGTTTGTGGCAGTTTACTGAACGTACATAAAGCAATTCTGCTACACGTTCAATTTATTTTTTCTCTACGCTATTACAACGGCTAGGGAGAAATACGCGGAAAACAAAGCTTGGTGAATACGAAATGAAGCCATGTACACACACATTTTTTTTACACTTTCCTATTGAAGCGCTATCTGCGGTCGTAAACTCGGAGCCAGTAAATTTCCCGTGCAAAAGGGAAGAAGGATGGGGAAACNCCGGGAGAGACTCCGCCGGGAATTGATGGGAGGCGAGGGTTCTGGCCGCTGCGGCACCGCGGCCCCTATGAAACATGAGAGAACTATTTAAAATTATTTGAACGTAACACAAGAAACTTGACTAAGAAAAACGTAGGTAATATACAAACTTTATTGCGAGTGGAGAAACCAAAATATTTTGTAGGCTACGAACGGTTCTGTTTATAATAATCTTAGAACATACCATCAACAGGAAGTGAGTAACGAAGTGACAAACTAAATTTCAGTTCTTCGCATTTTATTTATGGAAAAAGAATAAGAAATTTTTTCAGTGATATGAGAATATATATTTTTTGGTTTATAATGAAATGAAGATCATTGAATAAAAAAAATTGCGGTACTCCAACATTTTCCTGTATTACAAGTTTGTGGCAGTTTACTGAACGTACATAAAGCAATTCTGCTACACCTTCAATTTATTTTTTCTCTACGCTATTACAACGGCTAGGGAGAAATATGCGGAAAACAAAGCTTGGTGAATACGAAATGAAGCCATGTACACACATTTTTTTTTTACACTTTCCCATTGAAGCGCTATCTGCGGTCGTAAACTCGGAGCCAGTAAATTTCCCGTGCAAAAGGGAAGAAGGATGGGGAAACGGCCATGAGGATTCAGCTGATATGTCATATACTGTTCGGAGAAACACCCATTTTAGATAGCAGCCTGTGTTTGTGCAGCATTTACGACGATGCCCTGGCCTGACGCGGGTTAAAAGTCCTGTGTTACATTGTCACGGGCAAAGGCGACTGAAAAATTGCACCTGAATATACAGGTTGAGTATAAAAGAATACCCCAACTTTGAAGGTCTATAATATCAAAACCAAACAACCTACAACCTAAGTTGACCAATCAAATGAACCGTGAAATTGTGAAGTTTGTTTACCATATCTTCATAAATTTTAATGTGACCACCACGAGCGGCCCGAACGACATCTACGCGATAATCAAACTCGTTCCATGCTCTTGTCAGCATGTCCGGTGTTACGGTTTGGATGACGTCCGTAATTCTTTTGAGGACGTAAATGTTAGGCAGCAATAATGGGCGAAACACATCACCCTTTATGTATCACCATAGAAAAAATCGCACGGGGTATGATCCTGGTTTCTTGGGGGCCAGTGATGAAGAGCCTGGTCACCAGCTGCTTCTCGACCAATCCAGCGTTGCGGCAACGTCTCGTTCAGGTATCCGCGAACAGCTAGATGCCAATGGGGTGGCGCACAATCCTGCTGTAAAATGAAGTCCCCCACCGCCCCTTCTAAAAGAGGAAACAGCCACATCGTAAGCATGTCCAATTAAGGGATTCCAGTAACAGTGGGCTCGTGAAAAAAGAAAGGGCCGAAAACAATGTCTTTGGATACAGCGCAAAACACGTTAACTTTGGGGGAAGCGCGCTTGTGTTCTCAGTTCATTGCTAAAAACCAGCTGAGACATGAAGGCATCGTCTACCTCGTTCTGGACATGAACGAACGCGCAGAAATAACGTATCAGTTCTTTATCCCTTTCGGTAAGAGCTAGGGTTTGTACAGCAATCGCTTTCGCAACACTGTCCATACCGTCGATTGAGGGATTTGCTTTTCCCCAGTTAGCTTGTCGAGTTGATTTTNTAACTTTGGGGGAAGCGCGCTTGTGTTCTCAGTTCATTGCTAAAAACCAGCTGAGACATGAAGGCATCGTCTACCTCGTTCTGGACATGAACGAACGCGCAGAAATAACGTATCAGTTCTCTATCCCTTTCGGTAAGAGCTAGGGGTTGTACAGAAATCGCTTTCGCAACACTGTCCATACCGTCGATTGAGGGATTTGCTTTTCCCCAGTTAGCTTGTCGAGTTGATTTTCTCGGACAGCGAACGAACGCTTGTTGAATCCGTTGCACATTCTCTTCGGACACATGCGGCCGCTCGGAACTTTTGCATTTGCAAAGGCACCTTGTGTCACGGAACTGACGAAACCAACGCATGATACTCCACCTATCGGAAGGACGACGTCCGTATTTGCGAAGGAATTCACGTTGAACAGTCTTAGCCGATTCACATTTAGCAAACTGAATAACACAGAACGCGTTCTATTGTTCCGTCGCCATCGTGATGCGGACAAACGCACCACACATGCTCATAGTGCGACGACAGACGCTCCCAGTGTCATCTCAGCACATAAAGGAAACATCAGACCATCCCATTTACAATGACATGTCGAATGCGAGCCCTCTTCCCCATCACCACTTCAAACCGAGAGTTACGAACGCCATCCAAACCATAATACCGGACTTGCTGACAAGAGCGTGGAACGAGTTTGATTATCGCGTAGATGTTGTTCGGTCTGCTCATGGTGGTCACATTGAACATTTATGAATATATGGTAAATAAACGTCATGGTTCCATGGTTCATTTGATTGGTCAATCAAGGTTTTAGGTCGTTCGGTTTTGATATTATAGACCGTCAAAGTTGGGGTATTCTTTTATACTCACACTGTAATGTTTCTAATAACAAAAGTTTTTTTTCTTTCGCTTTTCTAGTCTTGTTTTATTATTTGTATATACATTTTTTTTTAAATTAACGTATATATTTCAACATAACATTTTTACTTTCCCCAAGAAATGACGAACTCGTTTTATTTCCGAAGTAGATAAAGTAGTTAGTTTATATTTCATAGCATTTTATGCGGTAGTATGTTGTGCAAAGGGTTAATGTGTACAGTCGATGAAATCATGAGACAGGATGTCTGCTTTTATAATAAATTGCGCGTGTTAGGTATCTGATGTCTGTGAAAGTGCTATATTTAAGTAATAATAAAAAATAATGAATTTTCTCAAGGAAAAGTCCACAACTCTCCACTTTAACATCCTCGCTTAACACAGAGTAAATCTACGTAGAAGTAGGTTTTTGTACGAACATTCTAGATTGCAAATTACTTTAATTATAATAATTTGTTTGCAATGTATGGAAACTTAGTGTCAATGAAGGTAGCATTTTGAAGAGTTCGCTTGCTTATGTACCCATGTTAGCATTAAATGGAAGTAAGAGTCTTAATGAGCTGATATCAAAATACAATGGTGGTGACATTGCGAAGGGGAAAATATATTAGTATGAACGTCAATTTGTTTTGGGATTGTAAGCTTAAAAAAACTCCTGGATTTTTACAGCCCATAAATACAGTGAACTTTGGCTAGTGATACAGATTATGCTCTGAAGTATTACAATTTTAAGGTACTTAATATAGATTTGTGTTTACCTATACCCGAGTCCCTGTTTTAATTACTACGCAAGTAAACATTTTAATTAGGCCTAACGGAAATCGTAGCACTTTTGACAGCGGAAGCTATGCGAGATGATTCACTAACCTCAGTTCCATATAGTTGTCAGTCACAAAGTGAACTACACTGTTTCAAGTCACTGATTTAAGTGAGCTCCAAACGTCCGCTAATAGGAGACACAAAATAACTATGACGTTTTCATTTCAGAGTGTTTGCTGGTTCGAACTACTAATTTAGATATGTAATTTAGCGCAGTATCTAACATACTTTCCCGTTCATATTTTGGATACAAGTCATTCATGTGATAATTTTCTCTTTTACAGAAAGAATTATGCTACTTTGTAATTCACGTTGAATTCACAACGTAAATATAACACGTTTGTAAGACATAGTGAAAGTTTTCATTTAAGATGAAGATGCTTCTTTTAAGGGAGATTGTACCCTAAATTCGAATAAGTGGAAAAACACTGATTAGCAATAAAATTCAATTACTCGAATCAGTGAAAATGGCTCCACTTATAATCAGTGGAAAACCACTTCTAGCTTTATTGAAAATTTTTTACTGATTTAATTAGTGACGTGAAACAGTTTCACTGATAGAATAAGTGACGATCAACTGCATCGTCGAATTACATATTGTTTTCATTGAATTTAGTCAAACAAAAACGAGAGATAAATATATTTAAGATAGTTTATTGAGCATTTTACAGTAATTCAAAAAAAGCTCAAAAAAAATCTGGAGAGTGGCCAGGATTTAACTCTCACACCCTTTCCTTATTCGCATTTTAACAATTACCTTACAGCTTTTTTTTTTATTAAAGGTTACTNGGGGGGGGGGAGGAGGTGAATTTGACGTGCGACGAGCTCACGTTAGACAGACTTGATATCAAGTTCTCAGTACACACGTGCGCAAATTGCGAACTGAAAATCTGCCGCGGAGGAACCGGGGTGCGAACTCACGACCCTCCGAATTCAAGTCAGCCACTATGCCCGCGAGCTACGAGGGCAGTGCCATCTAAGCTACCAAGCCAAGTTGAAAAGAAAGACGACAATACACGAGATATTTCCTCATATAAAGCGTGTGGTTTTAAATTGCATGCCCTTACTTTTCGTTTTTGGTTTTATTGGTACCGTTAGGATTGTTAAAACGAATGGTACACATGATCGCACTCTATTCACCACATTATATGCAGTTTAAACCTTCAAACGGAGCGCTGCGATGATTGTATGAAAACTAAATGAATGACGTAAAAACGGAATGAAAGACTGAATGCTCACGTAATCTCATAACATGGTGTTTTGAAAGACGAAACACATTTTAGAAAGTATTTTATATTGGTTTTATTAGTTTATGCGTTGTTATTTCGCTTGATACACGTTGTTTAACGACCAATATTAGACGTTGTTTACCTGATCCATCGGTAAAAAAAAAATTCTCTGAAAAACAGTGGAAAAAAACACTGAAGAATCAGTATAAAATGTCATTGAATCAATAAGTGAAGGAAAGCTGCAATTTTCTCACTGATTCATTAGTTAGATTCACTGAAGTGAATGTTGAAACAGTCAGATACTGTTAACTGATTTAAACAGTGAATTCTAACCGATTCATATTTAGAGTGTAAATGACACACATAGCTCATTCATTAGCAAAGTTTAAACAACTAAGCGAAAAACTTAAACCTGACTTACCGAAATATCCTTCCACAAATTTTTCTTCCCACTTCACGGTAGAAGATCTCAGCTAATCACCAATTTTATTTTATTGAAGGGGGGCTTAGAAGAGCGTACGTTACATAAATAAGCTCAAACACTCACTTCTTCTGCATTATAAACGCATTTGAAAGGTTAGCTGAGAAAACGAGAAAAAGCAATGTTGCAAAATTATTTTGGATATTTTCTGAGCATTGATTTGAATACGTGTAGGGAAATTCTGCGTAGATACATTTTACGTCGTTGAACTGTAGTTTTTGGTGCGGCGGAAGAAAAATATTCCAAAGGAATACGTATGAGAAAATAATGATTACAGTAGATACAGTGAAAAGTGTTCTTTAATTAGCATTGATTTTCTAATAAAGAAACCCCGGTAATTCGTTTGTTTGGCAATAATCGACATGATCGAAGCTGTATCAAAGCACGTGAAATGTCGTAGAAAGACGAAATCTCTTGAACACGATGGTCAGTTGGTTGAACTTCAAGATAAGTGCGTGGGCAGCGTCCCAGATACAACAAAAGCTAACTCTACGTTCTTCCGATGGTTTGGAACTTCTCTGAATATGGTTATCAGTGCTAAAAAATAATTCCGGAAACGTCCGTTTCGGCCTTCATCTGCAACAGAATGCTGCAATTACGATGCAGATTCGGAAAATGGTAAAAATTACTCCAAGTCATTTAAACTATTGTAGGGCTCTCTCTTGTTCACTGAACGAAGATTTTCTGAGTATAACAGCAACACAGATTCACCATTTTAATACGTAATTTATTCTGATTAACTTGTACTCCAGTACCCCTTGACATCGACCTGCAGTGCATTCCACTGGTTTGCCAGTCACCAGCAGCTCATTAACTGAATTTCAGAACGAGAACTGAACCGCTGAGTGAGCTCTCCGTTTCAGGTTTACAACACACGGGCGCTGAAAAACGGACTGGTTCAAACACATTTCTATCACTCGTCTTAACAGAAAGGTTTTGGAGAAAACGACGCCTGCCTGTACCAATTTTTTTTTTAGACTTAACGGTTTTAAATAGCCTGATATATGTGTCTGATAAAAGAACACACATTCCAGTCGACCAAAGGAAGAAATATTCAAGAAATCGTGCATATCATAAGAATTAATTTGAAGTCCCCCAACATAGCCAAACTTAGGTAACCGAAATGTTAATATCTGAGAAAATAATAACTTGAGTCATACCAGTAGGGCAACTCTGAAATTTATTACACTTTCGAAAATGTTCGGCTAGTTTTCCGACCCAATGTTTCTCGCTGCACAAAGAATCATTCTATATCCAATTAGTTTCCATGTCCATAAAGGCGACAACTTGTTAGGTGCGCCGGCTAACGTCGCCCTTGTCACATCGAGGTTTTGAGACTCCCACACGTAGGTGGAGCACTTAAGACTGTATTTCAGTCACATTGTACAATATACGGAACGTGGCAAGAGAAATGGGTCAATCATCTCAATTGTACACATCAGGAAGCATCATACAATAAGGGAAATGAGAGATGCAATCACTTTTTAAGACTATCCTTAGGTTTACAAACAGGTGCTGCTAATAACATCAATAAAAAAAAAATCTTTTTTGTTGCTGTGAAAGAGAGCTTTAAAATGATCCTTCATATATTCACCAACGAATCGAAAGGGCTAAGGGAATCCCTATTACAAGGTCAGGTCTGGTTATAAGGATGCACTTCGACAAGCACTTCCATTATAGGGTAGCTGAATTTCTCACTAATTACATGTATCTATAACATTAGGATCTTATTACACGCAATACAAGACAGCGGATTAAATTACAGATGCAATTTTGTACTCTTTCTCCTTTCCCACCTAACCGCACAGGAATGCCCTAAAAATACTGGTTATAGTCGTTTCCACTAAAATTTTTTGAATACATTTTATAGGATAAAGTAAAAAGTGGCGGCTGTTGATAATAGTTTTTTTTCACCTTCCCTGAAANTTTTTTTTACCTTCCCTGAAAAAAAATCGTATTTCCGGACCATTTATTCTCAGAGATATGCGTATACGCACAATCACTGATTTTAAAGACAAATCTTTTACTAAGGAGTCTTGGAGCCGCGGTGGTGTAGTGGTTAGACTACTCGTCTCCCACCTAGACGAACCTGGTTCGATTCCCGGCGGGGTCGCTCCCGGATGGGTCACTCACGGATTTTCGCATGTGAGAATCGTGCCGGACGATGCCTCTGGTCGGCGGGTTTTCTCAGGGATCTCACTTCCCCCTCCCCCTTCCGGCGTTACTGCGTGCTCACCTCGCTTCACCCTCGTCGGCTCTCAAGACCTCTTCACTCGCACTAAGGAATACTCTTAAAATGCATCATCACATGTAGGTAAGTTCCACATCAGCTCGAAGCCGGGCTTCTTAAACTTTACTCCCCTCTTTGGAAATCACTTTCAACAGCTTTCACCTTCTGTCTATATTGTTCTCAGGCCTGTTTTACGTTCCTAACACGACGGAGACATATTCCGTAATGCGTAAATAAATTGCGGAGAGCCGTGGTGTGTGGGTATGTATGTATGTATGTGTGTGTGTATGTGTATGTATATATATATGTGTGTGGGTGTGTGTGTGTTTTATTGGCTACGATGAAGGACAAAGCAAGAAAGTTTCGTAGTTACTAAGACTAAAAATCCTAGATGTTTTGAGCTGTGATATGAAAAATAAAAACCAAAAATATAGCCAATAATTTTATGCTTTTTATTTACACTAAAGCGGTTCATTAATTATTCTTNGAAAAATAAAAACCAAAAATATAGCCAATAATTTTATGCTTTTTATTTACACTAAAGCGGTTCATTAATTATTCTTTATCGGTCGGTGGTCATAAAATGTTCGTGGGAGAATTACATAAAACAAATACGTACGCTATCACCCAAGCTGCGTCATTGTCCGGAGTACTATTTCATTAGCTGTGACGATGACTTAAAAAAAGTCGTTACTTTCCCGAGAATGTAACGGGTTCTCGCCATAACGAGCCAGTTTAATTGAGTGTCATTTCGCGTGCGCAGGGGACTGTACTCAGAGCGCGCGGGTTTACGGCTCTCTCTCCCCTCACGACTGTACCGTTGGGGGTAGCGGTGCGCAAGCAGCCCGCAAAGTATTGTTATTTACGGCAGTATCGGCGGCCATTACAGACACGGGTTTTGTTTTAGCTGGGACCTGCGCGAGGATTATCGGCGAGAGCGGAGCATCACCCCGCCTTTTCCTCTTTCGACCCCTGCATCCACACACACACTTCCCCTTCGGCGCAAAAAGCGAGAGTTCGTAATGACACGGAAGGGAGGAGTGTTGCCAACTCTGAGGATTTCCCACCATATTTGGCGAATTTCAGCTCCTACCTAGAGGGCTAAAATTGTTGCCTAGTGGATAATCAAGTGGATTTTTTAAACTGTCGGAATTCGGCGGCAAGTTTTCTGGAAGGATAAATATATATTACTAACTGGAATGTACATAATGAAATTAATTGTTAATTGGTAAATATTTAAATCTCTTCCATACTTCGAAATACCTCAGAATGGTCTGCAAAAAGTTGGCACTATGAAAATTTGCAGTACTATTACACGATAGATATTTACTATTATTACGAAATTAATGGAGTTTATGAACGTTCTGTTTACGTTAGTAATAATTAAAACATTTAAAGGAAGAATATATTTGGAAAAAAAGTTTCTAAATTGTTCGGAAACCATGAACATCAAGACATCAGTTACTCAGCACNTTGGAAACCATGAACATCAAGACATCAGTTACTCAGCACGCATTTATAGAAATTAAAAATTCTTAAAAAAAAAATTAGTTAAAAATATATGGAATTATTATTTAAAGATGAATGAAAGTGTAAGATTTGGTTGTCATAATTTGGATGAAGATTACGTAGATTTTCGTAATCTAGTGGATTTTCACGTCTGGCGTAGTGGAATTTCCTGTCCAAGAGTTGGCAACACTGCAGGAGGATGGGGGAGAACCCAAANGATTTCCCACCATATTTGGCGAATTTCAGCTCCTACCTAGAGGGCTAAAATTGTTGCCTAGTGGATAATCAAGTGGTTTTTTTAAACTGTCGGAATTCGGTGGCAAGTTTTCTGGAAGGATAAATATATATTACTAACTGGAATGTACATAATGAAATTAATTGTTAATTGGAAAATATTTAAATCTCTTCCATACTTCGAAATACCTCAGAATGGTCTGCAAAAAGTTGGCACTATGAAAATTTGCAGTACTATTACACGATAGATATTTACTATTATTACGAAATTAATGGAGTTTATGAACGTTCTGTTTACGTTAGTAATAATTAAAACATTTAAAGGAAGAATATATTTGGAAAAAAAGTTTCTAAATTGTTCGGAAACCATGAACATCAAGACATCAGTTACTCAGCACGCATTTATAGAAATTAAAAATTCTTAAAAAAAAAATTAGTTAAAAATATATGGAATTATTATTTAAAGATTAATGAAAGTGTAAGATTTGGTTGTCATAATTTGGTTGAAGATTACGTAGATTTTCGTAATCTAGTGAATTTTCACGTCTGGCGTAGTGGAATTTCCTGTCCAAGAGTTGGCAACACTGCAGGAGGATGGGGGAGAACCCAAAGTAGTATTGTGTCCGACCGGCGCGGCGATGTTATTTGGTCTCCTTTCCTAATGGCCTCTTCCGTCCCTTGCAGTTCTACCGCACTTTGCGCCGAATTTCTTTAATTATAACGTAACGTCGTGGACCTGCGCCGAAGGACATTAGCCGCTACGTGCCGCACAGCGGAATGATAAGGGGACAACCGNCCATGGTTACGCTTTGTAGTTGAACTTGCCCGGAAAAAGAATGGCCCTTGTGGTGTAACACATTATGAACTTGCTCACAAAAAAAAAAAAATAATACTTCCATTTTACTATAGGGAAGGATCAGAATGAACTAAACTGGAAGGTTTTCGGCGGAACAATTCTCGACCCAGTTGTTCCATTTAACCTGGTGCATTAGGAAGAATGGGATGAACACACGAATGCAATCACGGTAAAAGTAGTAAACATACACGTTCTGTTTCACGTCTGCGTTTCACTAAATCTGAGAAATAAAAGACAGAAAACTTGGGGTCTTTCATTCTTATAACACACATTTTTTTTAAATGTAGCTGTTCATTTGCTAATACCTACGTCATTGGTTTGCGTTTTGGAGAAAGAGCCTGTCACTAGTTATCAGCTTTTCGTTAATTCTTGAGCCACATGGGACGAATCTAAACTCTATGGTCTTTACGGGGAAACTTTCGTGAAAAAAAAACTGGAACCGGATTATACACCTCTATTATTATATTTCTTATTTTATATCGTGGTAATGCAGTAGAGTATTTTATATCAGATAATGGGCAAGTATTTACATAAACCTCCAAACACCAGTTCGAGTTCACAAGGTAGGTTGATTAGTTGGTGACTCAAAGACTCAAATATTTACTTTATTATTTAGTTCAGGATTTAAATATTAGAAACTTTAATTTTAAACAGCGTACAACTTAAAGATATAAGTTTGAATGCTGTGTTAAGCAATTATTTCCTCTACAGTATTTTACAATCTAGTATAAAGTTAAAGAAACTGTAAATGAAAAAAAAAAAAAAAAAAAAAAAAAAAAATCAGAGAATAGGAATTACTGTAGTTGCCAATTTTGGAACGATTACAAGTGATTTATACTGATATACAGCGAATATAACTTATCTTTAAAGTGATATAAAGAAACTTATTTGCTGAGTGACGCCAAATTCGAAGCACTCTAGGAAAAGATAGGGACATGTGAAGTGTGCATTCCTGCTTTCTATACCTGAGTAAGTGATATGATATAGCGACAATACACTCACTCCATATCCATAATTTATTTTCTGACCAGCAAATAATTAAATGCACTTCAATAATTAGGTTTACAGTTCCATATTCNTCCATATCCATAATTTATTTTCTGACCAGCAAATAATTAAATGCACTTCAATAATTAGGTTTACAGTTCCATATTCCTGTATTGGAATATGAAACAAGGAAGCTCCTAGAGCTCCAAGAAGAAAATGGTGGCAAAGAATATGGCGAAATTCATAGCTGAGAGAAGAAAATTTAAGTAATATCGCAAAATGATAGTTTGGATGGGAGAAACAAAACATTTCGTAGAATACTCTAGAAAATATTAACTAACATTTAGTGAAACCGATAAACTGAGTTCAGTGGAAATGACTGGAAATAATTAGTAAACATCTAGTAATTAGGTTGTAAAATAAATCTGGAAGAATACACGACCTGTAATGGCCTATTATCAGTCATTAACATTTTTTGCTGAAACATTTTTTTTGTTCTCTCTTCCTGCAAGCAGTTAGATGTCACAATTCACATAGTGGCACTAAATAATTTTTGGTTAACATTAAACATATACTGACGCATTATGCTTGCTGAGTGGAAACAATGAATAATTCTCTAAATTATATCATAATCGCCACACATAAAACTGACATGTAGAATCATGCAAAGTGAGCGAACTTGTGAGCATTGCCGATGGAATGTTGACTTTCACATGACAGCTGATAAGACGGGGGAGGACAAGATGGTGATGCGCCGAGTCCAACTNACTAAACTGGAAGGTTTTCGGCGGAACAATTCTCGACCCAGTTGTTCCATTTAACCTGGTGCATTAGGAAGAATGGTATGAAAACACGAATGCAATCACGGTAAAAGTAGTAAATATATACGTACTGTTTCACATCTGCGTTTCACTAAATCTGAGAAATAAAAGACAGAAAACTTGGGGTCTTTCATTCTAATAACATACATTTTTTTTTTGTAGCTGTTCATTTGCTAATACCTACGTCATTGGTTTGCGTTTTGGATAAAGAGCCTGTCACTAGTTATCAGCTTTTCGTTAATTCTTGAGCCACATGGGACGAATCTAAACTCTATGGTCTTTACGGGGAAACTTTCGTGAAAAAAAAACTGGAACAGGATTATACACCTCTATTATTATATTTCTTATTTTATATCGTGGTAATGCAGTAGAGTATTTTATATCAGATAATGGGCAAGTATTTACATAAACCTCCAAACACCAGTTAGAGTTCACAAGGTAGGTTGATTAGTTGATGACTCAAAGACTCAAATATTTACTTTATTATTTTGTTCAGGATTTAAATATTAGAAACTTTAATTTTAAACAGCGTACAACTTAAAGATATAAGTTTGAATGCTGTGTTNTTTATACTGATATACAGCGAATATGACTTATCTTTAAAGTGATATAAAGAAACTTATTTGCTGAGTGACGCCAAATTCGAAGCACTCTAGGAAAAGATAGGGACATGTGAAGTGTACATTCCTGCTTTCTATACCTGAGTAAGTGATATGATATAGCGACAATACACTCACTCCATATCCATAATTTATTTTCTGACCAGCAAATAATTAAATGCACTTCAATAATTAGGTTTACAGTTCCATATTCTTGTATCGGAATATGAAACAAGGAAGCTCCTAGAGCTTCAAGAAGAAAATGGTGGCAAAGAATATGGCGAAATTCATAGCTGAGAGAAGAAAATTTAAGTAATATGNGTGGCAAAGAATATGGCGAAATTCATAGCTGAGAGAAGAAAATTTAAGTAATATGGCAAAATGATAGTTTGGATGGGAGAAACAAAACATTTCGTAGAATACTCTAGAAAATATTAACTAACATTTAGTGAAACCGATAAGCTGAGTTCAGTGGAAAAGACTGGAAATAATTAGTAAACATCTAGTAATTAGGTTGTAAAATAAATCTGGAAGAATACACGACCTGTAATGGCCTATTATCAGTCATTAACATTTTTTGCTGAAAAATCTATTTTTGTTGTCTCTTCCTGCAAGCAGTTAGATGTCACAATTCACATAGTGGCACTAAATAATTTTTGGTTAACATTAAACATATACTGACGCATTATGCTTGCTGAGTGGAAACAATGAATAATTCTCTAAATTATATCATAATCGCCACTCATAAAACTGACATGTAGAATCATGCAAAGTGAGCGAACTTGTGAGCATTACCGATGGAATGTTGACTTTCACATGACAGCTGATAAGACGGGGGAGGACAAGATGGTGATGCGCCGAGTCCAACTTTGGGCGTGACACACAATTCATGAGCACCTGGTGGGGGTGTCCGAGCTTCAGTGTAACCAGAAGGTCCGGTTGCCTTCAGCCGTACTGAGTAAGGGCGAGGAGGAGGCGCGGACTTTCAGCAACTAAGAGGAAGGTATCAGCGTATAGTTTGTCTCACCAACGAGTGCACTTTTTTGACAGTTCTGAAAATGATCTTTTGCACAGTTGTTTCAGTGGTAAAATATTTTCTGCTGACGTACTGGGNTGGGGGGTAGACACTGCTGTATCCATGGAAATTACTGTAAACAGGGCTGCCTTCAGAATTGTTAAAAAAAAAAATGCACTCGTTCGTGTGACAGACTATACCTGAGTTGTCGGGACAGTACTATGCCCCATTATCTGAACGTGGTAGCCCGTGCTCGACTCCGAAAAGACTTCCAAGTGTCATACACACGTCAATACGATGAAAAGCTATGAATTCATATATTGGCTAACCTGATGACACAATCTCGGGAACCCATCTTCGTCAAGGTAAACGTTGTCGAGGTGAACATTTTTTTATAAGTATTTTTCTTAATGTCCATTCAGTTAGAGACTGGTATACATTATTTTGGGGGTTGACTTCCACCACGTTTTACAATTAGGCATTGAAGACTGGCGACTACTCATTTTCTCAAAATCCTTTTTATTCTCAACTTCCTTCCAACAAACGAGATTGAAAATCAACGATCTCGTCTCGGTAATCATAGCAGCAGGAAAGGCACAAAGCATCAAGCGGAACAGGGAAGCAACTGTGCAACGATCGAATGCAGTTACAAAATTTATGTTGTGTAATTTCCTTTACCGGTGTATTACAAGTTAAAACATATTTCTAGCCACCTTTGCTGTAATAAACTGAGCATAGGTAATTTGGTTGTTCCTAGGTTTATCATTTTTGAGCGTGATTAAATTTACGATGTATTATGGGTTTTGGCAACACAAGTGTGACCTGGAAAAAAGAGTGGCTCGAAAGGGCCAAATAAGTATTGCCCCCAAGAAATACTGAGTGCTTAGACCATTGAGGCCCAAATTTAGAACTTTTGGGCTTGGTAATGGACACTAGTGTGTAAAACCCACAAGTGCCATTGATACTTAAGAAGGAGCACGTGCCAATCGGTATTACTCACCATAGGTTCTCTTTGGTGTGAAATTCATTCCGTTTGACTGGTGTGGGTAGTGGTTGATACCCCGCATGCTAGAGGAGAACTTGAGGGTTCTCCACCCACAGACGCCTCCACGGAGTGTGCGGCGTAAAGATTCGGCACTGTCCTGGACGGAAAGTAGGTACGAGGATAGCACCTACTGTAGGCTGGACCATGGCAGGATCTAAATCCGTGTGTCTCAGTGACGATGTGGGAGGGCACTGAAGGCGAACGACAACACCAGCTTGGGTGGCTAGTCATATGTTGTGTTAGGCAGAAGTGCATGCGCTGATCGAGTGTATTTCAATTATTTGTTTTCAGGTTGCAGGTTTGAGAGTGAAGAGATTTGGGCGGCTCTTAACAGCGAAGTCTTGAGAGCCGATGGTCCATAAGGGATCAGGTATCACTTAGATGGAGTCTAACTGCTCCAGCGCACCACCGGCTTGATTCATATATACACAAACACTGAGGTGAAGAATCAGAGGGAATTTTACAAACTTGACTTGGTTTGGTACACCTGTACACCGTCGTTGGGTTAGAGTTGCCATGATCTGCAAGGTCTGTAACGGCCACCAGACTTACACCACGATTATAACGATAGGGTTTTAATGAATGTGCAGAGCACCAGACAGTAGACTCAGTGAGGGAATGTCACCGCATACTGAGTATGTGACACACACGCATAAGGCAGCATTATCAGCATTTGATGGAATTTGATAGGGGACGTATTGTGGGCATGTATAAGGCAAGGTTGGCGCACAGTGCAATATCCAGGTTTGTGGATCATTCCGATGTAGCAGTGGCCCCATGTTGAAACCAGTGGGTACGCGAGGGTATCCACAGGCGTCGTAAAGTTACCAGTGGATCAAGACTGACAATAACAAGGAAGAATCGTGGTGCTGTACGCCAAGCATAAGCAACATCGTGATATCGGCGCATGCCATCAGTACATAGTAATCAGGCACTCTACAACACGCCGTTGTATCTCGTATCCTGCACCCTGTCATACCCAGGTGACAGGCATCAAACGAACTATGGATTCATTGATTTAAGCATAGTCTGCTGTTAACATCAAAGCAGAGACGGTGACTTTTAGAGTGGTGTCGTAAGAGGGAATGGTGCACAAAAGCAGTTTATTCACACGATTTTCGTATTAAGTTGTTTTTTAGAGGATTTCTCGAAATTTTTGGCACGAAAAGACGTAAGTAATAATTTCGAACACCTTCTTACATTGTTCTGTATTCACTGACTATTATCCCTGGAGCACTGGTGGGAGCTAAGAGATGATATATTATTTATTATCTTCCATAAGTGCTCCGAGGATAGTCAAGGCAGTGAATATCTAACAATGTAAGAAGGTGTTGGAAATTAATATTTATTTCTTGTCGTGCCAAAAAATTTTGATAAACCCTCTGAAAAACAACTTGTGTCGAAAATATTGTAAATATATTTACATCGTTCACTATTCCCCTTAAATTGGAAGGCATGGAGTAATGAGAAGCGTCACGTCACGTAAAGCGATAAACCTCGGTTCTGCAGCATCAAATATGACTGTTGTATGCGAGTATGGTATAATACCGAAGTTAAAGGGCACAACCTGCCAATATTGTTGATATACGCACCGGCGTTAGTACCGTATCCTTGGTGCGAGGAGCCGTATGGCATGACTTCAGGGCACCTCTGGCAGTGATTTGAGAAGCTGGTAGACGGCGATATATCAGTTACATCCCGCATTCACAAGTATTATACATCGTAAAGCAGCACACTGGCCGTGGCGTAACTACAAACCAAAAATCCGGATGTAAAAATTGACATCAGGCTCCCTCCCTTCCAATGTTAAAAAAAACTATAATGCTATAAATAAAATGCACGCTACTGAATATATGAAGGTGTATCCACAGCATATTGTAGCGGCCAGCCCAGGTATAAAATACAAACCTGAGTAAATAACACTTTTTTACTTACATTTTTAAATTTCCTCCGTGATATCATGGAAGCAAAGTTACCTTCTCGGGGGGGCCAGGGGTCCTTTTGGTCAAGGGCTCGGGCACAACTGCATCGCCTGAATTGCCGTAGTTAACCACTGCAAACTGGCTGGGACTTTCGACTAGACAACACTCATCCACACAATGGGAAATATGTCTCTGGAATACCTGCGTCATATTGCGGCACTCTCGAGGCCAGCAAGTTCCCTCGATCTGTCTTCGATATGACCGGTCTGGAATTAGCTTGGACGTTATGTCTGGCCCGCTTCCGATATGCAGGATATCTACCACCTGTTACAAGAGCTACGGCCGCACTTGCCTCAGAAGAGGATAAAACGCCTGTAAAATCTTCTTCCGAACAGTATCGGTACATGTATCCAGAACTGATAGGGTGCTAAATCCTACTGTCATGGGACCAACAGTATGACCCTACTGCCGACTCTGATGTACGGTGTGATCTAATATTGTAATCATTGTAATAAAAAGCACAAACTTTCAACACATAGAATTTCATTTAATTTACACGTTTTTAACACTGAAGAGCCAAAGAAACTGGTACACCTGCTTAATATCGCGTAGGGCCCCCCGAACACGCAGAAGTGCCGCAAGACGACGTGGCATGGACTCGACTAATGTCTGAAGGTATGCAAGAGGCAATTCACGCCATGAAACCTGTAGGGCAGTCTAAAAATCCAATTTGCGCCAATNAAATCCAATCTGCGCCAATTTGAGAAAGGGTTGCACGTCTGTCACGTTTAATGATTCTTGTCTGTCGTCGTTTGTCCCGTTCTTTCACGATATTTTTTCCGGCCGCAGCGATGTTGAAGATGTGATGTTTTACCGGATTCCCGATATTCACGGTACACTCGTGAAATGGTCGTACGCGAACATCCAAATGTTATCGCTACCTCGGAGATGCTATGTCCCATCTCTCGTGCGCCGACTATAACACCACGTTCAAACTCACTTAAATCTGGATAACCTGCCATTGCAGCAGCAGTAACCGATCTAGCTGCCGACCGCATCGCGTTACTCTGATTTGTTCCATAGCTGTGTTATTTGCATACGCACGCCTATACCAATTTTTTTGGCTCTTCAGTGTATTACTGACTGGAACAGGTTATTCAGCTTTATAGTGCACAAGTGGTTCTCTCACGATCACGAACCACAATCCCTTACATTCTGCTCATGTACACTTAAAACATTTCTAGCTGTTATCCTGTATTCCTTTGATAAATTCATTGAAACGCCGTGGGTCCCAAATGATGGCAAACATTGAACTGTACGTTATCTATTTTACAGGCATTTTTGGTGAAAATTCATTACATCTACATTGGCGTCAAGTTGTATTTTAACTACTTCAGCCTAGGTAGGGATTTACGAAAATATTGATCGAAAAATATACGTGCACTTTGTTTCGGGATAATACTTCTTGGTCATTTCAAAGTATATTTAACAAGAATCAAAATAGATCACATTACATTATTTGAAAAAGAGAATGTTGTGAGACTTAATAGCCCCACGAAGGAAGAACAAAATAATGTTTCAGCAATACATAAGTGAAGAAATTGATGTCAAATGAGAGTCGAATTTGTGATTGGTTGCTGTCAGAAAATTTGTCCCCGATTTTTATTTGACGAAAGGAGTCCTAACATCGCATTGCTACATGTATGTGGGAGTTATTCCAAGGACAAGTATGCACATTTTGCAAAGCACTTTCTCTGGTAACAACAATCTCGTCTGTTAGTACGAGTACGTTCCCACTTTTATGACAGTACAGTTAGTATGTTTCCTTTTATTACGGCGCAGGGCAAGCTTTCCGCAGACGATCCTTGGGCGGTAAGCGTCGTGTTTATTGACGCTGTGCTCTTTGCAGACGGTCTCTGCTCGCTCAAGAATTTCTCTCGTGTCTGGGTATCGTCATCGACCGGGAACCATCAGCAACAATGTCGTCGCATTTGTACTCTTACAAGCGCAAAGTGCCAGCAGTTGGCAAGAGTTCGGCCCTCGGGAATCCGCGCTATTCCAAACTGGGACGAAGCGGCGATTGCAGTAGGTGCTCGTAGAAAACAACTTTGTTGAAG
>NQII01003412.1:256898-283237 GCA_002778355.1 Clitarchus hookeri | reverse complement strand
TTCGGAACCGACGGACCTCTAATTACCGGCAACCGTGATGGAATCGTCTTCGGCGAGAGTACTTCCCGATGTTGCAGCACTGAGAGAAAGATAGAGTTGTAGATACCAAATAAGTTTACTTGAAAAGTATTTGTTCCCACTGAACAACATTTTTTTACTTACGGACAAACCGACTAATCTGCTGTTTCTCCAAATATCTCCATTAGTTCCCTTGAATCAAATTAANTGTTTCTCCAAATATCTCCATTAGTTCCCTTGAATCAAATTAATAATTTAAAAATAATTGGTTGAGCTGCACAATTATATCTCATTTACGTGTGTTTAGCACAGCTATTTTCAAGTACGTACAACTAATCGATTTGGTTAGCATAAATAATATAAATATCAATGTAGGCTAAAAATAATGCTTTTTTTGAAGTGAGTAAGCATTTTGTTAGCTGGAACAGTCCGGTATGTTTGCTATAAAAGAATTTGTTGTGGCAACGAAATCAACTTGGTATAGTATTAGTACTTACGTGGTTGGGTGTAGGGTAATCGGAGCGTTTGATTACTTTCGTTCATTTTTACAGCTCTGAAGTTATATTATAATTCTTGTGATGATTAATATAATAACAGTGTTTGTTAGTCCCTATACTGATGCTTAGTAATTGCATTAAAAATTCCGGTGACTCAAGTTCAACAGGAAACGAAAAATTAAAGCTGTTAACTTGAAAATTATTACCTACTTACAGGTTTTGTGCTCGAATAAAACCTATTTGAAAAAATTTATGTTCTTCCCTGAAGTCACCTTATCCGAAGTCGCCAAGGCGCAGCGTTCGGCGCTGATCAAGTTAAACTGTAAAATTATTACAAAATAAAATACAGTATTATACAAATTTACTTATACTAACACTGTTAAGCATAAAAAAAAATATATATACATAATGTCAGTATTTACATGTGTTTACCTAAAACTTTTCATTAAATGTTAAGACATGGAAATACTTACCCTCCGTCGTCGCCAACTTTACTGTGTGCATGCCGTTCAGTGTGCCCATATGCAACAAGGAGCAATGGCATTTTTAATATTTCGAATTCCCAAGTGCTCAATTAACAGTGGACAGCCCATAAGTACCTGTTCCTTTGCACGTTTCGCGCTTGTGGCTGGAGCTGGAGCATTCCACGCCGAAGGTCGCGCGCGAGACTCTATTGTCACGCTTCTCTGGCAACTGCAGGTCAGCCGGTGACACGAGGCGTCCTCGCGTGGTCGCGTGCCTTGGACGGCAGCTTTTGTTGATGTTGGCCGTTGTTACATCTCTCTCTCTCTCTCTCTCGCTTCTTCTTCTCCCCCTCCCATCTGTATGCTCAAACGCAGCTCGCCATGATGCTAGCGATGAGAGTACAAAGGAAGCGGAAAGCAGACACACAGGTGGGAATTTAATGAGGGCTTTATAGGCGTTCACATTCTCAATGGATATAAATAAATATATGCATTATAAAGTTATATAATAAATACATATATAAAACTTACAATGTAAATTATAATATTTAATATGAGAATAGGTGCAAATAAATGTGTTAAAAATTGTTGTATGACATTATTTAACATATTGTTACATGGCGCCTGATGGACGTATCTGAGTTCACGAAGGATGGATGTCTTAATAAAAACCACAGAACTCAATTTGATTTTTAATTTATTCGCACAGCTATTATTCACAGAATAAAATTATCTATATCCACAATTTTTTTTATTTCTCAGTGAGAATGAGTTAGTGTCTATTTCAAATCTAATTAACGTCCTTCTTAATGTCTCTGTTTTGTTATAGTCATTTAAATCATACTCATCATTAACACACTTTCAGTTTGTCTGTTGCCATTATATGTTAAGTATTTCACTCACGCATCCAGTCCAATAGTCCAGCCTGCCAATAGCATTATCCGCTGCGCCGATGCTTGCAGTAGCAGATTTTTCTTTCGCTGGTCACTTCTCTCGTCGCTCGTTTCGCTCGTCGTCTATCGCTGAAACTCCCGCCACTCATCCACTCAGGAACTCCCGGTTCGGAGACCTGCCGCACTTTTATATCAGCCGCCCTGGCCATCTGGCAGGTTCAATGCACCCCGCGTCACGCTGAGAGAAACGAGGTCGGTTATCCATAGCATTCTTCAGATAAACGCAGAAATTCAATACAACCAACGAAGGTCAGGAGAGCGCGAGATAGTGGCGTTATCGCAGTGCCACTCGCGGCGGCAAGTCTGTGGAAGCCAGTCTTTGTGTTCGCCGCCCAATCTTGGGTTACATGCTTGACCTTCGCACATTTCCGCTCTTACAAGGGATGCGAAGCAGCGATCGCGTAACGATATAATATAAGAAATAAAGTATATTTCATATATTTTACATGAACTATTTTATAATACCCTTAAAAGGAAAGCAATGCTATACAAATTTGAAATATAAAATAATGTTATATGCTTGCTGCTGTGCGACACTTCTACTGCACCGTCCCACTCGAGCGAGTGAAACAGTGTCTCAATGTCAGACTGGTAACCCGAGGAGCATGCGGAGATTTACAAAGGCAACCCACCGCGTGTGCCAGATAAGCTTATCGGGACTCGCGCGCTCCCGAAGGTGTGGATTGAGTTTCTGGGGTTATCAATATTTTTTTTTATCATTGCTCTAGCCTCTTTCAGAGATATTCAGGATGCGGGGAACTTTCTAGATAGGGCCAGCGAGGCTACTTAAGCCGCAACATACCTCCTAGCGGCCTTCAGCGCCAGGCATGCAAAGACAGCAAAGCGGCGAGTCAGCAGAGCGATGGTGGCAGCGACAGTGACCAGCAGGAGTGAAGTCTGCGGACTGCGAGCATCGGTACAGTGAAGAGAGAGAGAGAGAGAGAGACTGGCGGGTGGAACTGCTGAACTGGATACATGAGTGATCACCATTTGGAATGATGGAAATAGGCAGATTTATATGTGATAAAATCACTAGTGTGAATTAAGTGACTGTAACTGATATAAAGACATTGCTAAGGACTTTAATTATAATTGAAATAGACATTAAATACTGCGCTCACTGAGAATAGCAAGAGTAATAGTGGGGAAAGGTACTTTAATGTTGTAAGTATTAGCTGTGTGAATTAAATTCAGTTCTTCTATTTTTTTATTAAGTCCTCCAGCCCTCACGAACTCGGATACGCCTCTCTGACGTCTTGTAACAATAACACAAAATACAATGAAAGAGAATAAATACATTTCAAAGTTCTGAATGCTGACTCGTGATTATTGGACACTTTCAAAACACTTTGCACGTGATGAGATCCAACAGAACAGAACTGGCCTCGATATTATTTCAGGCACGAATAAACTGTCCGCTGCTGTTCCCTCCACCATCTGCCGTTCTAACCTTGTTAACAACAGTTCTATTGTGAGCGACAAAACACTCAGACTCCCTCTCCTCGCGTGGGAAATGAGATTTGCGTCGTAATTGCCCCAGGATCTGTCATTTTGCATTGCTGGAGGAAACCGTGCTTGTTTAAACGAGTGTCGGTTTTAGAGTCAATACATCGCCGGCTGATTAGTTAGTGGCGATTGTTCCCAGCAATTAGAGTGTTGTTTTGCAGGGGTGCCTCGTGTGACCTGATGGCTCTTCACGAACATATTAGTTGCTAGGTAACCTGCCGGGGGCTATAAGGATGTGGGAGGACTAAGGACTCTTTACTTTTTCTAACTTATAGAGAACTGTGATCCCACTTAATAGAGTATATTTTCTCGAACAGAACAATTTCAAATGTGCCTATTTAAGGACGAGGTTACAATAATAGCGGTTATTGAGGGGGTTCAATGGCCGCCATTATGGATTTATNCATGTGCCTATTTAAGGACGAGGTTACAATAATAGCGGTTATTGAGGGGGTTCAATGGCCGCCATTATGGATTTATTGAAGTTTCACCACAACCTAAATCACCGAATTTGCATTTTATTTTAGGTATTGGCATGACTTAGATCATTGCTTTTCACATTTCCAGAACTCTCTATCGCTTGAATTCTGTTCCTCGTATNTAGGTATTGGCATGACTTAGATCATTGCTTTTCACATTTCCAGAACTCTCTATCGCTTGAATTCTGTTCCTCGTATAATTTTTTAACTGCCCGCAAGAACAAATTACTCATTTCTTGCCGGTATTCACTAGTCAAAATTAATAAACTCATAGCAGTTTTATAAGCTTTAACAAAGTTTGAGAAGGATATTGTATCACGCGAAAAATTTCGTTTAAGTTACTTAAATGGAACTTGTGGCCGAAAAAAAAATGGAACAATCCAAAATGGCGAGGACTTATCATCCTTAATATGATTAAGTACGTTACAACACAAAGCAAACATGTTCAATTCTTTACACGTCTGTAACGAAAGGAAATTTTACCCTAAAAAACTCCTTCCCGTAATGATTTATAATTACTCTCAATGCTTTTTAATTATTAGTTGATTATGCATTATAATACAACTTACTTTATATTGATCGTGACAGCAAAATGTATACGCTTTTTGGCATGTCATTTTATTTATTTCGTCGAATGGAGAAAATTCCCTCGATTCTAATCATTTTGNACTTTATATTGATCGTGACAGCAAAATGTATACGCTTTTTGACATGTCATTTTATTTATTTCGTCGAATGGAGAAAATTCCCTCGATTCCAATCATTTTAATAACATTTTATGTTAAATTCACAGCTGCCAGTCGGAGCACAGGACAGAAGA
This sequence comes from Clitarchus hookeri, assembly GCA_002778355.1. NCBI lineage: Eukaryota > Metazoa > Arthropoda > Insecta > Phasmatodea > Phasmatidae > Clitarchus > Clitarchus hookeri. Next base: position 278,500 of record NQII01003412.1, on the reverse strand, counting down.
AATGTCGTTCTGATGTGCTTAAACAACCGCTTTACTTCGAATAAGAAGTGATTGCGACCATTGTAACAATGTAGCTGGAAATGTTTGAAGTGAACAGTTCTGTGTCCTGTGTAACCGCAATCTCAGGTTGGACAACTTTGACAGCCTTAGTGACAAAATAATGGGGGAGTTACAACCCCCGCTCTATCCCTGGCTTCACTCCTGGCCTTAAAATGTGTGTTTGAGGTCTGCCTTCCCGCAGAATGAATTAGCGAACAAATCGTGGCTGTACCTGCAGAATATTGTGGTAGTATATATTTTTGCTCCCTGAAAACCGAAAAAAAGAAATTATCTGTGATTTTTTTCTCTACGCTCTTTTAGTTATTAGTTATTTCCATTTTATTCTTTAAACTAAGCCTCTCTACGTCGTCGCTTCTGCAGCTGTTAAGCATTATTTTTATGCCCACAATATACGCACTGAAGTCAATGTGAGCTATGTTTGTAGGAAGATGTTCTCATCCGGTATTTATTGCTTGGACTGTTTTCATCAGGAAGCCATAGTATATGATAATGAAACCATCACTGAAACCTTTATTTTAACTGTATTTTGATTGAGTAGATAATAAAAAAGAGTTTCTTGTATTTGTTGCCTGTCCGGTTTGAAGCTAACATGGCTAGCTGTAACAAGATAACTCTTGCTGAGAATAAATTTTCAGTGTTTTTATCTTGAATATTTTCCAGAGATTACGAAGTAATGGTCTCGCCTTTTCGATGACGACGTCACTTGTAGAATTATTTTATTGCTTGGAAATAAAAGAAAAACTGAAGGCCAAAATTTTCATTTCGTGTAAAAAAAACTGATAAAGTTGCTGACTGTTACGGTGAAAAAAGAATGGGACGGTTCTTTATGGTTACCAGCTCCTCCAAAATATATCGGTTATCGAAAACAAAACCTGCATGTCTTCAGTAGGCAATTTTTTAATTTATTTATAGCTTCAATTCTTGCAATTTTTGTAAATAAAAAAGTAGTATTACGTTTACTCCTCGGGGATATTAATGTTACTTTGATGTCGAATAAAGAATACTTTGGCTACCACAATATTTACCAAGTCAAATAACTATGTTTTTAGTTATTTTATTATTGCAGTTGTTTCTTACGCCATATTTTTTATAAATGGGAACTCTCATAAAATGAAAATATGATACAGTATTCAGCTTTTACTTAATATCTGCAGACGTTTTGTGGAAATCGATTTTATTTTAAGAGAATATAACGTTATAAAGAAGCAAAATATTTTTGGAGCTGCGCCATTCGTGCATGAAGAAATATAGGATTATTATTCTTTTCATTCCTTCTTTGGATATATTTCTTAATTCTTATACTTCCGCGAGCTTGCTTCGAGTAGGGCACTAGAGTAGGATTAGGGCTGCTTTTTTTTTTATTCCGCTCTGTCCCCTTGTGTTTGCTGGAGTATTCTTGGGCGCACCGCGTCATGAATAAGCTCTCAACTTCCGTGCTCCTTTCTTCCTTGGCTCGCCGAGACCTCGTGTTATCCTGCTCCGAAATGTTTGCTCGACTGGTCGGCGCTCGCGCCCGTCGATAGGTCGATAGCCGCCCTATCAATCTCTCTGCCGCCGCGAAAGAAGACGACGTCGCCGGCCCCGCTGTCTTCGACCGGTCGATAGCGAGGAAATCTCTCCGACACTTCAACAGCTCTCTCGCGCTAACTGGTGGAAGGGATCCAGTTTCCATTACCGCCGCTCGCGCACGCCGCCTTGTTCTGCGCTTTTTTTTTTATATGGAAACACGAACCAGTATATTTTAACTTTATACTGCAAACTTTAAGACCGTTTGTTATGTGTTATGTTACGTTTGTACCATCTATTATATTATCTATGGTTACTTTTTCCTCAGATAAAATTTATTTTAGATCACGTGGTTTTTGCAAAATGACATGCCAAACTCAAAATATTACTGTTTTTGTAATGTAGAAATAAATGAAACCAAATTATTTGCAGAAAATTTAACAAGTTATGCTTAGCATACATTATTTTACAAAAATTCAGTAGCAGCCACAAATAAAAAATATGCAAGAATTTCCTTATTTTCTTGGCATCTTCTTTCAGTGTGAATTATCTCATTTATGTACGTAAGTTAGTTGTCATTATCTGTACATTTATTAAACAGTTAAATTGTGATTTTGAAATGTATGTATGCGGAAACGATGCGAGGAAAGAATAACCACAGGTAATATCTGAAAGTCGAACTATATTTATATTAATATTTTCTTCAAATGCTAATAATATTGGATTCCTATACTTAACAGACAAGAGACAAAATTGGTTATTAGTTTTACAGTGATTGTTTATTACAACAAAGACCATATTTAATTAAATGTAAATATTATAACATATTTTCCACCAAATAAAGCACGGTGTGAATGAGGAACGTGATATTCTCTTTCACTTTTCGTTTATCGGGCTATTTACAATATAGTCTATTCGCGGTTTCTTCACGCTTTTTTTTTATCGAACCTTTGAAAAATAACACCGTGTATGGCGTATTTAGTTGTCTCCTAGATATTTCACGCAACACAGGCGTTCTATACTTATGTTAACGTAATAGTGCCTTGTTTTTGGTTAAATTTAACTTTTACTAATAGTTTACCTATAAATTATAACTATTTATTTATAACTAATATGCGAGAAAACAGGTTTTTTGGTAATGGCTAGTAAGAAATAGTTTTAATGCGAAATATTTCTACGCGCACTTATGTCGTGCGTTCCCTCTTTGGTGTGGTTTTATAGACTAGGTCTAAGTTTTGTCCGCATGAGGCGGAGGAATATCCTGGAAGTAGAACCTAGGCAGTGCTTCAGAAAAGTTGGAAGTAACCGTGAATGGACTATAGCAGGAAGTCTACCCATATTTTAAATTGCGTGGTGTCAATTATATTCTGTGACCAAATTTTTTTAGAATGCGGTGGCAGTTGTTAGTGTAGCATCTCTTTATTTGAATGCTACATTTAATAATATGGGGCACTAATATCAGCGACTTATTAGCGAAGATGTATTCGCCGAACTCGAAATTTTCTGTACGTTTAAGTGTAACAGAGCGCATTAAGAACTCCAAACAGTGGTGCCGCCACAGAGGGAAAACAAATATCGTGGGAAAGTTTGGTTGACCGCTGCATCATTAACTGTGGTCAATATGTCATGAGTTCAATTGCTCGTGGAGAAGTTTAAAGCAATTTGAAATTTACATGTTATTGTTTTTATTAAGACACGGGTTAATATGTAGAGGATTTAAAAATAATTTTTCAGATAAGGCATATTTATTTATCCTTTTCCTGGTTTAGTATTGTTTTACCGTAACTACAGAAAAAAAATTGAATGGGTGACGTACAGGCTAACGTGAATTCGTAAACGAAATATCCGTAACTTAAGCCTACCCATAACTCTGATCAATACGCTCCATAATGAATCTTGACCTCCTTAATACGCGATCCTTTCCGAAAATTAGCGTATACGCCGGTCCCATCTTCAAACTTAAATCCACCATATTGTGTAGTAAGCAGAAGTATTTGCTGTATAAAGACTGCAGGGATTGCAGCAATTATTTTTTCTTTGCAAACGCTAAAGAAGAATAAACTTTAATTCGACAAATCAGCCAACCCAGTATTGTACTACTCAAAAGTACCTACCAAGCTCTGTTCTGCCGTAACCTCATGTACATTTTTAACTCCGGGGTGTATGAGAAATGTAACGTTTATTACCATATTTAAGGTAGAGTCACCAAGCTGCAGGGGATCCATGAAACTTTTAATTATACTATATGGGAGCTCCAGTGTTTTTTTTTTCTTTCAGAGCATGTTCCGACCAGCATGTTTCAATGAGGTTTTCGTTTTAAAATCTCTGCGGAAAAATGCTTGACCTGTAATATCCCCGCTACACGTATAATGTTTGCGATGAAAGTTTCCCAGGTTGAAAGTCAAAGCAATATAACGTGTTTCAGAGCGAAATGCAGAATGAGGGAAATAGGACAGCTCCGTTTCATTTACTAGCCCTCAGTTGTACAAAATCTGCTTGCAAACTTACACGCTCAAAAAATCTTTACAAAGTTATTCTGTACGGCAAAGAAGCCCATTTCTTTGCGGATATTTTGTTTACAGTGCCCTAATATTTCTTTAATGCAAAGAGGAGGTTACTTAGAATATTTATGCAGAAGTAAGTGATGGATTCAGTCTCTGGCAGCAATGAGCCAGGACTTAAAATTATTCTGCAGAATGACGTGATGGGCTTTGTCTCCGGTGGTAGTGCATTCGGACTTAAATATGTTACGCTGGCTGAAGTAGAGGACTTAGTTTCTCGCGGAAGTGAGTTGGGACTTTTCACTTACTTGCGGGAATCGTTGGCGTAGTATTTGCTGAAGACTTAATAGGGACTTAGTATTTTGGCGAAGAATTATTCTGGGACTTGGGACGTAGCGGAGAAAAGGGACTTAGATCTCCTGGACAGGGTATGAGGAATAGACGGTGCAGCTCCGAAGTTATCCTGTAGGGGGGTAATGGAGTATGGTATATGGTATAGTTCATTTCATATAAGAAGGCCACTTTCTGACAGTCAGTGAGTGGCAACTTAATATATTGAAAACAAATAACCTGCCATTTACAAAATCCTGTATCAGCTGATGCACGAACGAACAAAAGTTAATATTACGTTGGCTATTCTGAGAGCAGTGCCGAAGCACATCACACAAGCAGAAGATACGCGGATAAGAAAGAGTTCGTAGATTAATTAATAAATTTTATTTTACGTGGTCATAAAACAGCATTTTTTAGTTTTAGAAACGAAACGTCGTGATAAAATAGTAATAAATAGGTGTTCAAAATGAGATGCACAATAAAACGATACGTATCCAAATGTGACGAAAAAATCCAAAGTTTCCACACTCTCAAACCAGGTGCTGCCATCTTGTGAGTTAAAAGCGCACCATCTGTTGCAATATGCCCTTCCATGCCATCTGTTATCCATATCCCGAACTACACCCAGAAACATATTATAGTTTTGTTGTTTAAAATAACGTATTCACGCGCATATACAAATCATTTCATTTTCCCGCGAGCTCTGTATAATTATTAAAGTAACATATTTTTCGTGTACCGCGNGAACGACTCTACACACGTCCACCAAGTTCCGTTTACGAATGCAGCGCCACCCAAGCAGTTCACCAATTGCCACACGGAGCAGCACCTCCTGGACGCGCTGACTCGCCACATCAAAGCCTATTCTTGACACGCCTGTTGATGGCGAATGGATACATAAACGAAACGACACGGCGATTGTCAACTGTCAAAAATGTGGCCTTCTTATATGGTACACAGTATAATGGGATAACCTACTGCGGAAGCTCAATGCCCAAAGCGAAGGGACTCGGGTGCACGCTGGTTTTGTCAGGAGGAAGAAGTGGCGTTCAGGAGAAGGAGAAAGGAAGATGATCATTGTGTGAACGAGTGGACGACTGATGTTGTCTTCGCATGCTGTGAGTCAGGACAAGCACTAACGGTGTTGGTGGGGAGAGTATCCCCTGCTTTGCCTTGACTGGTGTATGGTGAGGGGGAATACCACGTATGGACGTACGAGAAGTATGCAATGGAGCAATGCCAACACTTATTATTATCGTTTTTATTATGTCTTTATTGGTGGCGAAGTTAAGGCTTTCGTATTCTCTTGCACTTAACTACATAGTAATTCACATCAATGTGAAACAAACATGAAACTTTACAACTAGGTTATCTATCCTAAAACACATAAAAATTAAATAAAATTATATAAAAAGTTACACTACAGACCATTAACACATTCAGACCCAGTGTAAACAGTTGTGTATATTACGCACATGTAGGTAATTTTTGGTCTGTACTGCACACTTCGAAGCTCAGTGACCAATGATCTTACTTGTGGGTAAATGATTCGCAAACCGCCTTACTGGTCTAGGTCATAATTGGTTCATATAACTGTAGCCGAACATATAGCCCACAAATTATTAGCTGTGACAACGAAACAAGTGTTGCGTCGACTTAAGTACAGGACGCATCATAAAATTATTTGTTTGCAATGCCTCAAACAGAAAATTAATATGGGTCTCAAAGGGTTAAAAGTTAGTTTAATCGAAATGCTGTTTTTCCCTCTGGTACACATCAAAACAGAAAGAAATAAAAATTAGAATCGTAGTAATAAACATAAATTACGCGAGGGAAATACTCTTGTCTCAAGTAACTGTAATGAAGGATGTGTTTTGTGTGGAGGACTAAAGGAAAGTGCATGTTATTTCACGTGATCCTCGCGTCTACATTTACATTTAGTTATTTTAGCTTTAAATGCTTTTAATCGTGGAAACCACGTAATCAATTCCAACATAACTTTGTGTGCTGATAGTAGGTATTACCACTATCAACTGTATCTACACGGAGCATCTTTCGTCCTCCATTTTGTAAGATAGCGACACGCAAATAAATAAAGTTTTTATATCATATCTTGGGACACGATTGACAGATTTCTACCAATTTGGCTACATAAATATTTTAGCACAGTATATTTTATCAACGAAAGAATTTCCAACTTAAGTTGTATGCTGGCAGTGCCTATTAAAACCATCAAATATGTTGATGTAGAGCCTGAATTCTCTGCAAATTTATATGATAGCCACACCCATAAAAAAAAAAGTTTTTATCTCATATCTCGGGAAACAATCAACCTATTCTTACAAAATTTGAAAAAGGCCATATTAATGTATGTTTTATTTTAAGTATGACACACTTATTTTCAGAATGACATCCTTAAAACCATTTTAGTTTTGTGTGCTATATTTAAGAAGTTACGTAATCTATTTTAACTCAACTTTGTATATTGGCGGTTTACAATCGTCGAATATGATACTACATTACTTTGTTGTCCTTCATTTATGAAGATCGCCATATGAAAATAATGGAGGTTTTATGCCATATATTCAGGTTGAAATAAACCGATTTCCACCAAATGGTACACTAGAACATATCAACTAATTTGTACGAAATTGTGCACACCATAAAAGCTACAGAAGAGCATGTAAGCTTTCGTGATTTAAATGGGTCAGACAACGGTGTTCAAAATGGCGGCGTCGTAAATAATTTTGGTAAGTTCGCCACATATATTAAACAATTTTAACCAAATTCAACCCAATTTTGTATGTATATGTTATACATTCGAAGCATCGTATATAGAACCTATTTTTTTTGGAAATTTTATACGAAAGCACCAAATAAGAAAATAATATTTTTTATGACAGGTCGCAAGGACCAAGCAACCAATTTCCACCGAATTCTTCACATAAGAAGCGCTACGGCAGGTCAACATGTTTTAAGTGGTTCAGTCGCCTATTTTCAAAATGACGGCCCTCTAAATATTTAGGGTTAGTAAACCCTATAATTTGAAACATTAGCCTGATTAACTTTGAAGTTTATGCTCCGAATCCGACCTCCACAATGCAATGCATTGCACGCTAGCTTATTCTACGACGTTTTATAAGTTCAAGTCCCGGGTAAGGCACGTGTGGAATTGTAATTGTCTCACTAATGTTGCATACGTTTCTGGTTCCATTTCTAATGTTATTGCTTTCAAAAAGAAGTAAAATCCTACCTACCAACTCAGCTTTTAAGAAATTATAAAAAAATTAATTGCACCCATGTTGAGGAAAGTAGGTTTATTAGTTATATCAGTAAGTTATTGTTCTCTCAGTTGGTATTAAATCATCGTTCCAATCAATTGTCAGTGCAACACTTCAATACCGATCATCACAGTTCCTATGAAACTGAAATTAAGTTGCTGTAATGATTTGAGATCGGGGAAATATTTCCATTGGAATAATTTTAGATCATAAATCGTTAGATCCTACATTAAATTACCTTTTCAGCAACTTCAAAATTATTTCTCCCCCATATTGCAGCTAGATAAATTTTATACTCGTAACATTGTCCAAAGCAATTCGAATGTGTCGCCAAAATAAAAGTATAATATAACCAGTGAAGTACTCCCAAGTTTCTATACATTACGTTAGAATCTCAGGTTCAAACATTGGAAATCATAGCTAGGCTTCTGCGAGTAAAGCATCACTTCCTTTTTAAGTTTAAAGCTAAAGGAATAATCCACTTAAAAATCTGTGGGAAGAGAAATTTATGAAGGCGCTTTACTACCATCTCTTTTTCAATTTGTTTTTTCTCTCCTCGCCAAGAAGTAAATTATATCCGGCAATGAATTTACTTTAACGTTCTTTTTCTAACAGTAATTAAAATTCAAAAAAAGACCAGACTCAATTCAGTTACGAAATTAGAATTTCCCACATTTCAATTTCCCCACCTCTGTTTAAATTTCCACTAAATTATATTAGAAGTTCATTTATGTCGTGTTTTCGCCTTAATTTGTAGTTATATATATATATATATATACAGACACGAGATATGTCAGCAAATAGTTGACAAGTAAAACATTGACATTCCACCTTCTAGTACTATTGTTTTATATTTGACAAAGGTGGGTTGGAATAAGATTTCTGAGTGTTTCCATCTCTTGCGTTTATATCTTCAATCCGCCACTACTTCTTCTCGAAGTGTCACTGTAGTTGACGTAAGGTTAGATATTCAAAAATAGAATAAACTACGCATTTTAGCGGTCAATGGATCGAAGAAAGATGAAGCATGGAAAGCAATGGAAAGCAATGGAAATAAAAGGGCGGTAAACGGTCGTGCCTCGAGAAAAATCGGCGGTTGGCAGTAACGTCCGCTACGTTCCCAACATGCTAATACATGTGTGACCCGTAGAGGTAGTGTGGATTACGGTTCGCATGCCAGCTACGCTGTAACTAGCATCCTAGTTCAAGGAGTGCACTGCTTTCCCCCTCTCCATCCCCACTTTTATATCTGTCAAAACCCGCTTGGTTTCGGCGAAGGTTAGCGCTTTACTCGGTGTGCCTATTTAGTAATGCAACTGGGCACACTTGAGGCTGGTTGTACAAATGGTGGGTAGCGAATCGAACTTAGGGTAGGCAGTTTTTAGTGGAGTAAATGTGTAATGAATGTGGGGAGAGGATTGCGTTGAATGAGATTTTACTAGGTACGCTGTAATATTTTCGGACTAAACAATTTTTTTTTGTCACCAATCCCGTTAATCAGTAGCCACGCCATGCATACTTAAAAGCACGAGTCTGTTGAAAACCAAAATGTAAACGAACACCCACGTCACTGTTCGAACAAGTGGTTTTTACAGCTCTGCGGGCAACATACGCAGAAGGCGTAAACCAGTTCACTCATTTAGTTCAAAGTGTGTTTCCGTCGGAAATCGATCCCACATCTCCGAATTTAATGGCATGTGCGTTAGGTACGTCACCATTAACGACAGCTCCCTAAAACTCTGTGGATGTGTGTCCATTTTATATTTATCGTGTCAGCAACACTTTCGATCGCTGGGGCAGTAAACATAATATAGCTTAACGTAGTTTTCTGGCAGGACATTTGTTTTGGGAAGAGCTCCAAATCAGTTAATTTGACTGCAGATCTGTTGAAACTCTCCTGCGGAATCAGTAAAATTCGATTTACTAAACTAGTTTGCTGGTATTCAGTAATTCAATAGTGATGTCTACCGATCCCTACTGAATTACACTGGCCTGTCACTTAAACCTCAGGTGCATTACAATGATTCGGCGGCAGCTCCTCAACTAAAGTTTCAGTGATAATAATTCCACTGATCGTATGTCGAATGTGCTTGCATGGCATGTAACGACAGAAGGGTAAGGAGTAAGTGGTTATAGTTTTTTTTCCTGCGGTTAAAAGGGCACTTTTTTAAATCGGCATTTGAGAAGACAAAANAAGGAGTAAGTGGTTATAGTTTTTTTTCCTGCGGTTAAAAGGGCACTTTTTTAAATCGGCATTTGAGAAGACAAAATGTCTGACAGTTATCTGCATGTGATTTAACGGACACATTCACGTACTTCCAGTAAAGTTTACACTGAAGTAGAAAATGTAGTTCCACTTTTTAACCAAGCGTTTTTTTTTTTTTTGCTTATTATGCCTAAGAGCTCTAAATGACTTTATTTACTAACATACTAACACTTTTATAGTTTTATTTTATTGGCGCACGAACAAATCGGTCGCGTNGATTATATTTCGTGTTGCCCATACTGGTGACACGTAAATGCCAAATGTCCGAACTGGCTGGATTAGAATTTCGCGAGGACTGAACTTGGAAGTCCGTCCGATGTTAACATAAAAATAATACTAATGATGACTCTCTGAACAAAAGATGAGTGAGATATTTCGACTGCGATTTAGGGTCAGACTTTCCTGCACCTACGTTGCGCTTCCGAGGCCTCGAAACGAGTGAGCTGTAAGGACGACTATTGCTCACTCACCACTTGCCTCGTCACCTCTACGCGTAAGGCGTTCAATTGGCGCTCAGTCTATCCGTCGGCGACTGGTCTGAACGGGAATTTAAGTGGTGACACTATAACAAAAATAAAAGCATAATGCTTGTCTAAGACAACTCTAAAGTTTCTGTATAAAAATTTAGCAGCTTAAAATGAATCTGGAACCACTCTTTTCAGCCTTTTTTTCACGCCCCACCTGGAGCTTTTTTCCGCGTGGAAGCGATAAGGACGACACTGACACGCGCATCAAGTGCGCCATCGCCGCTAAGCGCAAGGCTCTGAACTAGCGTGCAGTGTTCTAGTCGCACTGCGTGTACCTATGGGACTTTCAGCGGTGACACTATTATTTTATGGGTGGAAAATCTGTTGGAAGGTTCAATTTAGGGCTCTTGAGTGGTTTTGTATGTAATCTGATGCGTAAATTTTATACACAGCGCTTGGAAAAAGTCGTCTTTAGCTGTTTTTGAGTGCTCTGAAATGGTCGTTGTAATGTGCGTGACATTTTGAAAGTACTCAACAGCCCTCGTCTGAAGTGTGTGTTCCTTTTGTAGGTCAGCACATTGGGCTTACGTTTAATAGTTTCATGTACATCAAACACACTGCAACGCAGTTCAAGCATCGGGTAGGCGGGAGAAAAAAATGTGAAATATAAATTGTCTTTGGACACGAAAGGTTTCTTAAATACTTTTCGTGTTCAGACACCTCTTCAAAATATCCTACCGGGTTTCAATCACATGTTTTCTACCAAACCTATGAAACGCACTTCATGCGCCAGCCAGGTGGAGCCCTTAATAGCCGAGGTCTTCGGCGCTGTTGGGTGGGAAGCGAGGCGGAGATGGAACAGCGGTGGAACGTAATGGTGGAAGAAACGGGATAGCACCGATAAAACCCAGTGGCCTTCGGCAGTGTGCGCCAGGTTTCCGGGGGTTTATCTCTCTGTGAATTGAACCCGGTCCGCTTTGGTAGGAGTAATTTGGTCTGACCACTACAACACCGCGGCCTCCAAGAACAAGGTGTGTAGCTAACCTTTGACTCGGCATACGTTAGAATTAGCGTCATATAGTAATGACATTATTACGCGACTTTCATTCTTTTTAGTATGCTCTTGATAGTCATAGACTTGCACACAGGGTGTGCCGAGTGTGCAGGCACACCCTAATGGCAGGAATATTGTTCCTATTTTGGATTTAAATATCTTCATAAAAAATGACATAGGTGTCTTTAGGTGTCAGAATAATCTTGACATGCGAAGTAACTATATATGTACTTGTAGTGTATAGTTATCACTACTACATCTTAGAGTGTGTGCTTTTTAAAATTTTTTTTTTAAGATTTAGTCCGTACATGGAATGTTATATGCAGTTGAGTGCTTTTAAGACGTCACGCGCACTAGAAACCCAATTTCAGAGCACTCCAACATATAGCTAAAAGAGGCTTTTTCGTAGCGCTGTTTCTCAAACTATACGCGTCAGATACACACAAAAGTACTCACGAGGCTTGTATCGAACCATGCTAAAGGCTGTTCACGATAAAGTGAGCATTTTTGAAATCAACCTTAGAAAAAAGTTACTGCTCCTACTTGCATATATTCTAACGGGTGCACTGAATGAAATGCGCTCAGTAAAGTTGGTAACGTTGAAGGAAAAGTAGTTCCATGTCTTAAATTCGAATTAAAAGTATTACGTAAACACTTGTGATAAATTTAATTGCTTTTAAAAGTAAAAGTTAACAGATTTGTAAAATATTTAATTTTCTCATAATTTCACAGTTTCACTTAACCGACGCATGGATAAAGTGATGAGGCCCATGGCAGAGTTAAATTTTACATAACACGGAAGAATACACAACGTGCATGGAAGTAGATCTTGAGCAGGGCTTTCAAAAGTTCTCAGTTTACTGTGAACAGCCTATACACACTTTCAACCAATAAAATGAAAGGGTCGCCGCTGAAAGTCCCATAGTAACACGCAGCACGACGAGAACACTACACGCCAGTTCAGAGCCTTGCGCGTAGTGGCGATTGCGCACTTGATGCACGTGGCAGTGTCGTCCTTATCGCTTCCGCGCTTCTCGGCCTCAACCACGGAATAAAGCTCCGGGTAGGTGGGAGCCTTAGGCCCTACCTACCTAAAGGTAGAACTGCAGCTCGAAAAAAATGGTGCACATGAGTTTTATGGAGGTTGGTTTTGAAATCCCTGCTTGCGATATAGCTCACTAATGGATGCAAAGTTCCCAACTTGCATTTACCGATGATTACGCGTGTTGTGGCTGGTCAGATTTAATCCCCGACGAGTGCGTGTGTTTTCCGAGGCAAGTGATGGGCTGATAAGCGTTTCCACATGAAATATAATTCCTGCATTGGGCAAAGCGCATTACACTCGACGTTACTTGTTAATCGATACAATGTGCGTCTCTATTAGACGTAACTAAATCTACACCGCTTGCAGACGCTCCAAATTTTCTAAGCGAAAACTATATGTGTACTCTATTCGAAAACTTTACGGTTATGTTATAACACAAGACGATGCCTTTCTCTATTTTGTCATATTAATAAAGAGACAGAAATTAATAAATATTAAGATATTCCTCCATTTTACTCAATTTTATATTACATGATAAAGGCATATCCTGTTATTTCCATTAAATAATTCGGAGACAGTGGCGTGTTAGTAGATAGGGAACGTATATTCCTGGGCAAGGGCTAGGGGCTGCAAATCTGTGAATCCGCCACCATCTTTTTTCCGTCGGCCATTTCGTTTCCTTCGCCTACCTTGTTTCCGGCAGACATTTTGTTTTCGCCCGCCTTCTTGTTTTCCAGTTACTGTTGCATGCGCGACACATGCCTTAGTACTCTCGTCATCCGGTAGAGTGCACAACCGATCCGTGTAATGTTTATTGATTCTAAAGTGTGCCAAACTATTACTCACCTTCATTCTACCCAGCCATATTGTTTCTACTTGTCCTTCGTTCAATTTTCGCCTGCTAGGGGCGCTAGTGTCACTCTCGAGCGGCAGCCATGTTTATTTTTAAATTGGCTGCTAGGGGAGCTCAAAATATCGTCTGGAGGAGAGCGGGATATAAATGCCTAACCTTGGGCCTTAGACCTCTCAGCTATCGGAGCAGTCTGGATAGTAGGGTTTTTAATGCTGTATACACATTGAAATGTTTATATAATGTACATATAACCAATTCAGATATGACATCAGAGTATATGTGTGTATATTTAAATAGTTGTTATTTATTAGTTCGTTTTATTATATCACATTCTTGTTTCCGTGTTATTATTTTTTCTGAATTATTATAATTGTTGTAATATATAGTAAATTATAATTATTTATATTTAAAATATTTGTGCCATTATATAATTTTATATATAGATTTAGATGTAAGAGGTGTATGGCTTTTTTCGAGCATCAAATAATTTGTATTACAAATTAAAATTAAATTATTATTTCAGTACAAGGTAAAACAAACCATTTGTAGCCTGTAAACCTGTAAATACGAAGGTTATTCGGAAAGTAAGGTCCAATATCTTATAAAACACAAACCATCACAGATTTAAAAAAAAAATTATTTAATTCCTTACATGTTTCTCTATTTTTCTACATAGTTTCCATATTTGTTCAAACATTTGTCATAGCGTTCTACAAGCTTTTGTATGCCTAAGTCGTAGACGTCTGCCGCCTGTGAGTATAACCAGTCTGTAACTGCTTCTTTCACCTCGTCATCTGTAGCGAAGCGCTTGCTGCCGAGAAACGCCTTTATGATATCGGTCCAAATAATCAAGAGCACAAGCCATTCTTTTCATTTGGTGTTTCTCAGTAAGCAGTCTGGGAACCCAACGTGCGCACAATTTGTGAAATTGCAAATTTTCAGAGACAATATTGTGCAAAGTTGTTTTACACACATTTGGAAATTCCAGTGCTAAAGTTGAAATTGCGAATCGCCGGTCTTCACAAATCTTTTCGTCGACGGCTTTTACCAAATCTTCTGTGATCACTGATGGTCGGCCTGATCGCGGTTCACCATGGACATTTTCCCGTCCGTCCTTGAAATCTCTCACCCACTTACGCACTTTGCTGTCACTCATCGCGTTGGGGCTATACACTTGACTTATCTGTCGATGAACTTTCGCTTCTTAAACGTTCCTTGTTGTCAAAAACTGAATCACTGACCGTATTTCACAGTCGGCGGGCTGATCATGCGCATGCGCGTTACAATGTTCGAGCGACATTCGATTAGCTACGGCGATTCGGACCTTACTTTCCGAATAACCCTCGTATTAAATATTTATTTGCATGTGCATGCCTCCACCTAGACCATCAGAGGTATACATGCGCAAAATAAAAACACGAGCGCGGAACAGTATTATTTATGAGCATGAACCAAGTAATTCAGAAACACTATATGATGGTTGAAATTTCTACTCGCGGTTAAACGAAGCGATGACGACGGCGATGAAATAACGTCTCACCAACACAGGTTTTAATCAAATTTAAAGAAACAAATACAATGTTACTATATGCAATAATAATTTAAAAAATACGTATTTGCAAATAAATCTGGAGTATACAAAACTACCCTGCCACCAATTAACCCCTTAATATATTATCCCGAGTGTACTTGTTCACGTTACGCTCAGGTATCTTATTTACATGGAACAAAACATGTACTCCAAATAAGTTTTTTTTTATTTTAATCTTCCTCATTTTGGATACGTGTAAGCGTAGATAATATATGCGCAGGTCAGTCATAATTAGGCAGTTAAATTTTTTATTTTTCGATTTACGTATTGGTGGTACCGTTATAAATACGAGAAAACGAAAATATTCATATTGTGTCCTCAAATGTTTGTGTACAGCATGAAAGTTTCAGTTCAGCCATTAAAAAGGTAACCACGGAATTAAAAAACTCAATATTATAAATAGAGTTTAATGGCGAGTACTACATAATCCATCGCGCATTTAAAGAATTTGCGTGAGTAATCCCTTCTGGATTATTATTTTGACTGTGAGTTATTTAGTCTGATACATCAATGGGCTTGAAAACGTGCGCCTACAGATAAGCGAGAGATTTCGCTGAGCAGCTCACCGATTTTAGCAAAACCGCGCAGTATTTTCATGATTTCGAACAAAAGCCGCAGAGCACAGTTTGTCGTGGCTGCCGATCTCGTGTTTGCGAGAGTCCATCCCAGTTTTGATTGCCTGCAAGCCATCAAATATTAAATAAATTGTAGAACTGGGTCGGACTGAAAACGTGTCCGTGGAAATCAAACCTCATAAAATAAACATGGCGTTTGGAGCGCCCGCCATACGTTCGAGACGTGAACTATCTCACCCACCTCCCCCCCTCCCTCCACCCTGCACAACACAACCGACTTTTTCCATCCAATCCTTTGTCACCAAGAAACAAAAAATTCGGTCGACGGTAATGTGAATTTCTGGCTCTATGTATGGAAAATGACAATCCGACAAGTTTATACTTATCATTGTGGATGCAGTATTTCTGTCTAGAATTTTGTAGTAGTGAGAGTACAAATTATGCATTCAGCACTTACAGACGACTGTCAGATTATTTGTTACGCAGTGACATGGCCGTGCAGTTTTGATTGTTTTATTATTTTATAGTATTTTTCGTAGTAAATCACGAGGGAAAGATTTTACCAAGCCTACATAATCCGCAACGCTATAATCATATAAAAACAAGTGGTGAAAATACCATTAGTCATGTCCAGAGCACGATTAACTGTCTTCGTTAACCTCTAGGTAAGTCAAGAGTTCCTGTTATACACTGAAGAGCCAAAAAAACTGGTATAGGCGTGCGTATGCAAATAACAGAGGTATGGAACCAATCTGAGTAACCATCTCCGAGGTAGCGATAACATTTGGATGTTCGCGTACGACCATTTCACGAGTGTGCCGTGAATATCGGAAATCCGGTAAAACATCACTTCTTCGACATCACTGTGGCCGGAAAAAGATCGTGAAAGAACGGGACAAACGACGACTGACAAGAATCATTAAATGTGACAGACGTGCAACCCTTTCTCAAATTGGCGCAAATTGGATTTGTGGACTACCCTGCAGGATTCATGGTGTGGATTGCCTCCTGCATACCTTCAGACATTAGTCGTGTTCATGCAACGTTGTTTTTGCGGCACTTTTGCGTGCTCGGGGGGCCCTACACGATATTAGGCAGGTGTACCAGTTTTTTGGCACTTCAGTGTATTATTAGACGTAGGCTTAATCAAGCATGTGCTGCAATTTTTCTCTCAGTCTACAGGCATAAATAAGAAATTTATAAAACATAAAGTTTAAAAATAAATATGCCTGCACAGGAGACAATAGAATATTTATATTTCACGCTGTCGTGGTTTTATTGAGATTTAAGAACACTTGCACTCCAGAAAGAACTGCATACGTTTGAATCATTCTTCTTATTAACTTGATCTTTGCCACGGAGTGTGCATTTATTCTGGCGGAAAAACTGAAGACATTCAAAGTACAACAGAATTAAAAAGGCAGGGTCGTCAAAAAAAGCTGGCTATAGCGCCGAGTAACTGAGTTATCTGGAAATTAATGGAATACTTTCGAGAGCCTTGCTTCATTTATTTTTTCGTTCGTCATCGTTATGTCCTACCTCAAGTTAACACCAGCATCGTCCTAGAGCTGATGAGTGGTGTCCGAGCATCGAAGAAGTAATGACACAGAGTAGCTGATAAAACAGAAGAGAAATAGCAGCTCTTTCCGCTAACTCCAGCCACACACGCAAGAAAAATTGCGTCACTAGCCGGAAACGTCGTGATGCCATTCGTCAATCAGCGCGCGGTTATAACTTACTGGTCAGTCGATAGCCCAGCCAATAGGGTATCTTACGCACCACGCGTTAGCCAATCAGACATAATGCCCGCATCCAGATACTTGCGCTTGCAATCAGCAAATGAGTACGCTCATATCAAAGGAACCACCAATGCATTTCATATCTGTGTATTTATCTACTCGGTAGTAATACCATGAAACAAAAATAATAATAGATTTCTGACACGCCCATTTATTTTCTTATTATATATATATATATATATATATATTACTTCCCACTGATTACAAATTGTACTTTTCAACTTAATCATAAATATGGTACTGTTACGTTTTTTTTATAACACAGGTATAAAACGCTTGTGATACATAAAANATTCAACTTAATCATAAATATGGTACTGTTACGTTTTTTTTATAACACAGGTATAAAACGCTTGTGATACATAAAATAATTAGGAAACAACCAAAGACGTTTTATATGGAGTAATTTTTCAAAGGTTTGATTAAAAAATTGTGAAGAAACCTTAAATAGAATATACCCGTTGGCCTGATTAAGCTTCTATGTGAGATGGTGCTTTCAGACAGGCCATCAGATGAATGCCTGACAAAGCCAACATAGTGTCGTGCTGTGGAAGATTGCTGTTTCGTTGGGCCGGTGCCTGGCAGTTCTTCTCCTCATTACCGACTGGCGAATAAAATTTCGCCATGCTACAGGCCAGAAGAACCGTTTCCTTGTCTCGTGCGCAAAGAGTTCGGGGCTCAGGCTACAGTTCTCCTTGTGTATATGCCGATGTGCTGTGGCAAGTCGCCATAAGAGTTGTTCGATGTCATGAATCTTGATATCGATTTTTGGGCATATCGGACGCGATATTTTCGATTTACCTATAATAATGTTACTTTTGATAAAGTTTATAGCAATTTAATCCCGATATAACTGTAAATATCGATATATTTATACTTATCAATAATAGTGATTAAATATCAACTATCATTAATATCGATATNATATAACTGTAAATATCGATAT
This sequence comes from Clitarchus hookeri, assembly GCA_002778355.1. NCBI lineage: Eukaryota > Metazoa > Arthropoda > Insecta > Phasmatodea > Phasmatidae > Clitarchus > Clitarchus hookeri. The sequence continues at coordinate 260,223 of NQII01003412.1, read as the reverse complement.
ATTTATACTTATCAATAATAGTGATTAAATATCAACTATCATTAATATCGATATAGCATGTTAGATAACACACTTAAAATGACGAAACCAATATTCTAAAAAAAAAAAAATTACAGGAACATCATAATCAACAGGAGAGTTTGTATGTAGATATCAGTGCCATTGATTTCGTAGACATTATATTTTTCCTTTGTATTGATAACGCAGATGATAGTCATATTGTTGATGATATTTGTAACACCAATAAATCGGTATTTTTCAACGGGTGCGTATTAGTGGAAACACCGGGCAGCCCTGGTAGACACACGATCATGGTCGTAGTATATAATTTTTGTGTATAGCGGGAACACATTTATACTTCCACAATTAAAGGCACACTTGTAGCAAGGCATGCAAAGACGACGTCCGGATACTGTACAATCTACACTCCAAGTAAAATAATGGTGGCTAACAAGATAAAGGCATCCTTGTATCCTAGTGCCTGTTCCGTGACTTCTGAAATAGGATAAATTTCTGCTGACAATAGTATTAAAGAGTATGAACTCTTCTGTAGTAATAAATTATAATTTAAAAATATTAAAATAGTTTTGTGAATGTTAAAAAAAAATGAAAGAAACGTACATAACAACAAAGTTCTTATTTTGAATTATATTACTTCAGTGCCATAATTTATATAAGTTACCTATTATTTTATTTTTTAAATTTCTAATTAATGCATTGTAAAATAATACATTTTACCTTATCATGCATAACATTACGTATTTTTTTTGAATACGGGGTTTTTTTTACAGAGTAACATCATGTTATGTAGTAGTAGCACAATTATTAATAGTGATGTTGGCAACACTAAGTTCCACTCGATAGGCGAACATAGACACAACTAAACAGGTAGACTACATGCAAAAGTGATGTGTGCGGGACGAAATTGAACTCTGAGACGATTATTTTTTTGTATTTATTTTGAGAAGTTAAGAGTAAAGACATCGAAATATCCAGCAGATATAATGTGCTAGTAGGAGTTCAGAATACATTAATATAGTCGACTCTATTTGAACAGTAGTTCCGCTCCTATTTAACGTTGTGTACTTTAATAACAACCGAGATTTCCGAGCAGTGAAATACGAGGGCAGATTCAGAAGTCATGGCAACTATTGTTTATGTATCGAAAATAATCTGGCACAGCAAATGTACTATGTACTGTTGTAATTGTACGACAAGTACGTTTTAAAGGTGATACCACATATGAGTACATCCGTCCTACCGTGAGCACGTTCCCTATGTCGGTTGTCGGATGACAGCGGTGCGAAATGGACGTAATAAAAGTCGAACAGCGTGCGTACATCAAGATAGCCGTACGCTGCAGCCTCATTGCACGCGAATGTCATGCAGAGTTACGAGAAGCATTGGGTAATCACGCTGTACCCTGTCGTGTAGTGGCAAGGTGGGTAGAGGCCTTCAAAAAGGGAAGAGAGGCAACCGCTGACCTACCTCGCCATGAAAGTGCTCTGCCAGCTGACGACGACTTAGGAGTGGCTGTGGGGTCGATCAGTTCCTGATGGACGACTCTCGCTGGACTTTTATGGAGTTAGCCCAGCACACGGGTATTCCTGCGTCCTCAGTTCGCCGAATTCTATGGCGATACTTAAATATACGGTGATATTCGTCCCACGTTGGTGCCACATCACTTAACTGAGGTAGAGAAGTGGACCCGATATGAGACATGTCGTATTACTCTGGAACCCTTTCGCCGTGAAGGTAATGGCATGCTGAACCGCATCATTGCAATTGATGAAACACGGGCACGAGCATATGAACCCGAATTGAAGCGACAGTCCAATGAATGGCATCATCCTGGACCATCGCGGAGACACAATGTACGACAAAACCAGTCACACACAAAGCTGAAGATCATTTTGGCATATGAGAGTCGAGGTGTTATAGTGTGTCATCCAGTTCGTTAGGGCTGTACCGTAAATGCACAGTACTACCTGTCATTTCTGTGGTATCACCTTTGTCGTTTAGTTCGATAGAAACGTCCTGCATTGTTGGGCAACACTATAGTCTTACATGACAACACTAGACCTCGTACAGCAGGTAGCGATACACGTTGTTTATGGCGTTGGGGAAGGGAGGTGTTTCCACACCCTCCCTATTCACCCGATCTTAGCCCGTGTGACTACGATCTAATTCCCAAAGTGAAGATGCTATTGCGTGATAATGTTATGTAGGACCTTCGAGTCGTGAACTTGAGCACCCATAGGTACTCTCGTTACAACACAAGGATGGCACATAAATGGAAGTTGGGATGAATATTCCTGTGTAGAACAATGTTTATTACTGGAAGCATAAATTATGGCGTTCTCCTGTTTTACTTATTGCAAAAGGGGTGTATCTATATTAATGTATATATTTATGATATTTATGTATATATATATGGTACACTTATCATGTAGTTGTATAATTATACTATTATGGATTATAATAACTAAGGGAAAAAAATTTTAATAATTCTTAATTTTCTTATAAGAAAAGTTATTTTAATTTTTCTATCTTGCTACCAACAGATAAACAATAACTATATAAAATGTTATCTTCTTACTTTAAAAGACTTTTTTTCTTTTTTTGCATGGTGAGTAAAGAACAGATAAATAGTGAACAAGCTAAAATCTCATTTTGTTAAATTATATTATTATATGGACATGACTATATATAAGGGTACCGGCGATTGCTTCATTTGAAAGTATACGTTACAACAAAAAAATTACATGATTACTTTTTTTAATTAAGTTAAAAAAAATTGTAGCTTAACAGTTTTAATATAATATATTTAGTAATCAAACCACTGACGTCGCTTCAAAAAACAGTGCACATTCAGCAGGTCAAAAATAATAATTTAGAGGTTACTTCGGTGGCGAAAACATTACAGATGTTACTGCGGTGCTGGCCAAGGAAGTGGAATCATGGTCCAAAACGACCTGGCCACGATTTGGTGTGCGGCTTACATCCCAAGTAGGATGAAAAATTGGCCACGAGGTTAAGCCATCAGGCGAAACGGGGAACCGCTAGAAAGTATAACAAAAAGCTTGCAAAATGATCGTAAAGATAAAATACGATCAATTCAGAATAAAAGAAGATATCCGCAAACAAACTTACCCAAAACGGCGGATAAAAATAATATTTCATCCCACGGATGAAGGAACATTTCGCAAGATAATATATTGAGCTGACCACATGTATGGCAAAAATGCGTAGAAGACAGAAGTAACCTTAGTGGAAACCAATATATATATATATATATATATATATATATATATATATCAAGGTA
>NQII01003412.1:220378-253839 GCA_002778355.1 Clitarchus hookeri | reverse complement strand
GCCCCGCCGCACCACCTCTACACTACACAAGGCCAACCAACCCTTCATATCTCTCATAAGAAAATCTTTATTTTGCTGTATTTCCCGCACGGCTCCCAGGCAGGGCAAGCACACATGCACACACGCACATCTTTCCTTGCCTCTTGCGACCGAGCCTCCTCGCTTGCTCCTGTGACTGGGAGAGAGNCTCCTCGCTTGCTCCTGTGACTGGGAGAGAGGTCCCGTGTCGTCTAGCTATAGGCTGTTCATGGTGAAGTAAGCACTTTTGAAGCCATACTTACTTTTTCCGTTCTTCCATTTTTTATACTTTAACCACATTTTAAAATTAATATTGTCATGTAAGTAATAAATACAGTGTGTATATACCTCCGCACTCGGGTGTTAACATCTCAGGTTAAAACGAACCATATTTATTGAATATTATTCGAAATAAGAAGGCTTCCAAAATTGCTCACTTAACCATGAATAGTCTATAGCTACATGATGCGCTTCCCTTTATAGAGAACAGCTTCATTTCGCGTGATGTATCAGCACCCCCAGTCATAAACTGTCTCAAAGCTCGACTTCACCTATTATGCATACATTCTTCGTTTTCTTATCATAATTTCATTTTCGGAGGTATTGTTGGAAATGTTTAATCATTGAAAATTTACAATTCACTAGTTGTTTAATACTTTTGTATTTAATTTTCATTGAACGTTATTTCCTGCTTTCAAACAGGCTGGAACTTATTGATAAAATATAAATAAGTTTGTGACTTTCTTCAACAAGCAGATAACACTTTATTAAACATATGCACAAATATTAAACAACTCGGAAAATGTAAATTTTCTATAATCGTGCACTGCCAGTCATTACTATGAATCCGAAACTATGACGCGAAAACGAATAATTTCTGCAAAAGTGGTGAAACCGAGCCTTAATTAGAATGCCATTGTTATTAAGAGAAAAATATGTTAAGTGTATTGAAGACCGATAATGACTTTTTAAATATGAAACGCATACATAAGGGCCTATCAGTTTACTGTGAAAGTAGCGGTTTTATCACAATTTTTTAGATAATAGAGTAAAAAAAAAAAGCCAATAATTTGACTTACGACACTTTTTTTTCAGGGGGTACGGTAATACCGGAAGGTATAGGTCTACCACATAAATGTTGTTCACGATAATGTGAGCACTTTTGAAATCAACCTTGGGAAAAAGTCACTGCACCTATAGGCTTTTCACGGCAAAGTGAGTACTTTCTCTTGAGGCAGTATCATCTGACATAATAACCAATAAATACATTTAATTGTGGCCTTGGACTTTTGGTTTTAGTTATGGTGAAATGTATAAAAGTGTTAGGCAAACATTTGTTAAAACTGAAACTATTTCTTTCACTTTCTGTTTTGTTTTTAATGCGTCTAAATGTAAGAATTAACAGATTTGTAAATAAATTATTACAGTCTTACTAGACTGACGCATAAATAAAGTGACGAGGCACATGGCAGTGTTAATGTTATATATTGCTGAAGAATACACAGCGTGCACACAAATAGACCTTAAGCAGGGCTTTCAAAAGTGCTCAGTTTACCGTGAAAAGTCTATACCAACCACTACTGTGTAGAATTCGAACATTTAATAAACCACAAAGAAATCGGGAGGGAAGCACTTCGGATCGTTTATAGCACCGTATACTTAACGATTTCTTGCAACACTGTGGCAAGAAGCTGGGATGTATCGAGTCTGCAGACGTCTGCAGCATATTAATTTTTTAACGTGAATACATATTTAAAAATCAGCTCAGACCCATGGGGTGCCAGGATGGAAACGGCGATGTAAGTTTTGCTGGGTGATCTATTCCGACATATAGCATCGCGAGTAATAACACGGTTGAAATAAATTTGCTTTTGTTCAACCGGGTATGCGACTACGATGCGAGCATGAATTTGAGTTGGCGCCGCGCATGCGCGAGGCGCGTGTGAGGGCCCGCAGCGACCGACGGCAATTTCGGACGTGGGCGAAAAATTTCGTGCAGTACATCTCGCGATTCCGATGTGTTAGTGGCGCTGATTCTCGTGCCGAACGAAATGTCAGTACTGTATGTAAGGGTTGTCAGGTGAAACGGGATCAGGGATATGATCCAGGATCTGTCTGCCATCTTGGTAGGCGTGGCCATGTTTGTCGGTGCAATCCGCCATCTTGGTATCTTGGTAGGCGTCACTGCCAGGGCTCTATACCATGTTGTATGTTCCTCCCCCATCATCACTAAAAATTGTTTTAATAAAAAATTATTTTAATAAAAAATTTAAAAAATTAAAAATTTACACCTACTACCACCCATGCCATCACCACCACACCCCTCACCACTCCTAACCCCTTCTACAACCCAGTAACCACAGACCTTGACCCTTGACCTATGATTTTTCCAGTGACCCTGACCATTGAATTTGACCCTGACCTTAACCACTTATCATGACCCATTACATTGACTTATGTCCTTGACCCATGATCTTGACCTGACCCATGATCTTGGCCTGGCCCATGTATTTTACCCATGACCTTAACAGTGACCTTTGACCTTGACTCATGACTTTGAATTTGACCTTGACCCCTGTAACTTTGAAATTAAAATTCTTGAAAAACTTAGAAAAATTATTAAAAATGGAATAATACAAGTTACCCCATCCCACAACCCTTGCCAACACACCCACCTCTACCCCTCCTCGCCCAAATTAATCGTTGGAACTACATGTCAGAAATTATTGCTCTAACCAAACCAATCAATGTCAATTGACCAATAAATTACACTTTCAGCACACATATTTTTTCTAGTATTAGACACTAGAATGTTTATGTAACTCATGTTTCAACCACCAGAGATAATTTACTGTCGGTAATGGTGATATTGTAGGCAGTTCACCCGAAGAAGTCGATGGCATTGCTGGTACCACACACAAAGACGTCCATGGCACTGCAGTAGATCCCATTAGCTATGGAATGTCCGAAGACATTATCAATGCTAAAAATGATGTCGACCTTAAAAGTTATATGAGACGATCTATACCTGCACACTTTTGTCGACGAACTGTTGGTCCTCCACAATGAGCCATTATTTATACCGATAGAACCCCCCGCCCCCTAACCTTCTCATCATTCCTCACCAACCTTTCCCGTCCGACACACTGACTGTTTCAACCTAAAGGCCTGTTTTCATTCCATCTCCATCTGTGCTATCACCTGCAGGTTTCGCCCTACATCAGTTTTACCCCAATACATAAATAGGTTATAAGGCATAAGAAGTATGCGTATTTAATTTTTTTTAATGTTTCATTAAAGAAAAACAATAGTCTAACGAGTTATGGTAAAAAAAACAATAGCATTTAAATGGTTTTACACACACATAATTTATTATTCACATAAAAACATAAATGTCATAAAGAAAAAATTCAGTCTGTTCATTTTTTTTTATTGTTCTTTGGAACCGATGTCAGTATGACATCTTGTGTAGTCGAAGGCAGCAGATTCATGGTCTAAGGAAAAAGCACACAATTTGCGTGGCAACTCTGCGTTCCTCCATGCGCATGTCCAGTCAGGTTCTGACCTGTCGCAGATGTGCAGCTGCTGGTCGTCGTATAGTTTCGGCAGTTTGCGCAGCGAAGGACAGCAATACTCGAACTGCACATCGATGATTTCAACTTCGTTTTTGCACAAGTCGCTCAGCCATTTTTTCTGCTCGGGCCCCGCCATGTAATCCGGTCCATGCTGATACTGCATCTGCAAGTCATGTAGCATGTTTCCCCTCAGTCCCACTCCAATCCGTAGTTATACTTCGTCAGAGAGGTGTTCGTCTTCTTGCTTTTTTTGTCCAACAGTTTCAAATAATAAGGGAGGGGCGGAATGAGTGTGTGCGAGTTTTTCCATTGTCATCGTAGGACACTGCAATCACCTTGAGCAAGTAGCCGCTCTGGCTCTGGAAGCCTTGCAGATTAAAGTGCATCCTGCTGCTGTCTATCCTCGAAGTCGACTAAACAGATATCGCTTACGGCCCATGGTATTTATACCCTCGGTGGCATTCACGAAAGTATCTTGACGACTTTACCTCGACAATTGTAGGATAAGAGTCGGTCGTGAAGTATTAGACAGAAAGCATATGTGTGTGGGGGTATATTTCCATGTGTCGTGAATTCAATACTGCATTCGATAATATTCGAAATGGTACACCTGTTCTGTTAACTCGCATCGAACACCATGAGTGGGGCCGAACTCTTGAAGATATCTGGGCTAAGTATCGAAGATTGGGTGCGCATATAATATGCATTTTAAAATTGAGCATACATTTAATATGCCAGCAGGTACTATCCATTTTCAAATATCATGTCCAAGTATGGATAGCTTTCACTATTCAAATATATTTTCAGATTTTCTATTTGACATGTTTCAACTGCGAATGGCTCAATCTCACAATGTGCTGTCTTCCAGTCTGTAGCCCAACGATGATGTACCTCGTTTTCTTGGTGGTATAGCTGGGATTCACCATCCAGTTGATGCGCTGGCTTATGGGTAATCTGAGGTATGTCTCGAAACCCCATCACCTGAAAGGCACAACGATGTTTTTGCCATATTCCACGTTCTTCAGCATATTGGTACATTCAGTAGTACTCAGTTGAACATGAGGCAGCATCCATTCGATAGACTGCAGCTTCAGTTCCACTGCCTTCATGTTTCTCGCCATACCCACCATGGCATCTGCATGCATATTTGCTAGGAGCAATACCAGTTCCTAATTCGAATTGATGATAATTCGTTTGCAGTCCTCGACGAATCCCAACAACATCGCTAGATGAATGCAGAGGAATGCAGACCTCGAAAATCCCTCCAGAGTATATAGGAACACTCCAGTCATCTTCTATGCACCACCCTGCCATCTTGTTCCAAAGACAGCTCATTCGGCATTAGTGAGAAGTAATTTTTTATCGTGGTCGATATGCTGACATCTCTCGTCTGGTCGACATCGACACCGATTAGCAAATACATGATGCGGTCGATGAGGTGAAGAATACCATTGCTTGTAATTTTCGTCGATGCAGAGTTGGCTCCATCTTCTTTCGTCAGTATCCCCCGAATCGCAGGCATGAATGACGATGAAGAATGCAGATATCTTGGTGTTGGACCTCTTTCCGAACTTCTGATGGTAACATGTATGGTCGAATCAGGAATGAGTGGTATTCATTTTCATGATGCTGTCTTAAAAAACGACCAGCTCGTCGATATTTGTGTTATCTTCCATGGTGATCGACCCTGAAGCCAAGACTGCGAAGGAAAATCTCGTTGGAACGTCTTAACACCTTGATGAACTGCGTCATATTTATTGCCAGGTTGGTGTGCTGCTTTGTTTTATGGACTCTGGTCGCCATAAAGCTTATTCCCATTTTCTCAAATGTAAGCATTGTGTGTTTTCTCCGTTTCGAAAGTTCACCAAATCTCCATTCTGGTCGACGATCCACCAGTAGATGTTTTCTTGGTCTTGCATGATTTTCTTCCCTTATTCTCCAACATTCGTTTCACTTGCGCCTTCCACTTGCTCTTTGCATCCATGCCCATCTTCACTTTGGCCTTTATCGCATTGGAAACACCCAAAAATGATATTTTTTCTCCGAGCCTTCTGTGCGAGTATCTTGTTTGCCAGGGAGTAAACGATGTCGTGTTGCTTGCACGCCTCGTCCAGTTCATTGATACCAGTGTCATAATGTGCCAGTCTTTTAGCTGGCTTGGTTCCCGGCTCGCAGAACTTGTATCCAGCAATGTGCAGCTCGAATGGTGGATTGTTAATCAGTGTATCGACTATCCCACTTCCAGATGTTACTTCTTCAAGACATCATGGTGAACTGATCTTAAAATTTTTTAATACACTCCTTTTATAAATTTTTGTTTCAGTATCATTCTAGACTTGGAACAGTACAGATGTATCACATATTCAAAAATGTCATTTCTGTGCTAACTCTGCCAGAGGCAGTTTCCTCGGAGTGATAATTTGAAGAGATTATATTACCAACAAAACATGCTTATGTCATCAAGAGGCTTGTTTATGTTACATACTCCTACTCATCCGCCTCCTACTACTCCCCTACTCCTCCTACTCCTCCTAACTCTCCTCATATCACCCCTACTTTTTTCTCCTCCTCATCATAAACCAATGTATGATTTAAAACAAGCAAAAGAAAACAGTTCATATATTGTCAAGCAAGATGTTACTCAACCCACATGCATTACTATTGAAGATAAAGCTATCTCACATGAATCACAACATGGAAGCCTATTTCCGGATACAGTGCACTGCATCATTACAGGACCATCAAATTGTGGGAAAACATGCATCCTACTGATCCTGCTGGAAGAAGAGAATGGTCTTCGGTTCGAGAACATGTACCTGTACTCCAAATCACTACAGCAACAGAAATACCAGCGACTGGCACGAGTACTACATGCCATAGATGGTGTGAAATATTTAACCTTGCAACGATAACGAGGCCATCGTTCCACCTAGTAAAGCAATGCCAAACACGATATTTTTCATCGACGATGTAGCATGTGAAAAACAGACTTGCATTCAAGAATACATTAGCATGGGACAGCTTGCGAATGTGGACTGCATGTACCTCGGCCAGGCTTATTCGCCCATGCTCAAAAAACTGCTTAGCGATAATGCTAATGTGTTGGCGCTGTTTCGCATGGATGACATGAATTTGCAAATTGTGTACGATGACCACATCAAAATGCACATGACATTATCATATTTCAAGAGCGTGGGTTTTGTGCTGGAAAGACAAGAATGGATTTTTGGAGGTCGTAAAAGTTTGGCCTCTCTATAATGGCAGGTACCGACGTGGATTCGATCAGTTCATCGTCGACCATCAAGAATGAGTTAGAGCATATCAAAATTCAGGCAGAGTAACCTCAAAATCTGGCTTGACGAAGATGATGGTTGTCTTCTACCAAGAAATGATGTAACTTGCGATGATGGTAAAAGAATAATTCGAAATGTTGGCGAACCCGAACGATTCGAAGACTCTGCTACTATACATTTCGTACTAGAACCTGATAATGGCTTTATCTCGGAATAAGCATTATGTTGGTTCATCAGAGCAAATTCATTCCCACATACTTGTCCGAGCTCGGGGCGAAAATGGATCGTGTGAAGACCGAGATAGTTCGCGATTTGATGGCAATGGATGAGCACATAACGAGTGTTCAAAGGCAAATTGCCGACAGACTAAATGTGGCATCTGCACAAAATTAAGAGTATCTAAAAGTGCTTAAAGATTCCCGGGAGCATACATTCGCTACCTCGACTTCGAGCTTCGTCCCGAAAACGGATATTCAAAACCTCTGCGAGGACATATTGGATAACTGCAGCGAATGTCTGGAAATGATCGAAAATCGTTTGTTGTGGACTCACGACTACGCCTATAAAAGAAAGCTACAGTAACTATTTTTATTCAGTATGATGTTGGTCATTGCTAGCGAACTGCATCGAGGGATAGAGTCAGTTCGCTCGAAGCATTTGCTCGCCAAGAGAGCTAGACTTTCGCACTACCTAATAAATTAAGAAACATTTAAGCCCATTGCTCGCTGTATCCATGTACTGAGGGAGAGCGATGGAGTCGTGAAAACCGAAGTCGACGATACTGCTGAGCCTACGATGAAAAGGAAACATGATGATGTACAAACAGATCGGGATGAAGGATAGGATGCGGATTTGGCGGACAAGAAAAAGGTACGGAAGTAAGCCCTGAAATCGAATGCTTATGCTTGATGGTACCTTCTATTGTACACATCTCGAAATAATGATACGACATAGGGTTTATACAGGAATAATGATAATTGGTTCCCCAGTTCTGATGAAATAGAGTTTCTACCCGGTGGAAAAATCCAAGTTAGCTATTACAAGACACTTAGAACACCAGGGATTTACGAACTTCTACTCCGCAAACAGTTCAGGGAGTTAACAGAATCAGACCTGCTGGAATAAAAGACGTTGCTCGAACTCATGCATGCCCTTTACCAAGATAACAATCCCGAGATCGGTGCTTATAGAAGAAATATCACGAAAAAATCGACATTCTCTCAGACATATGCTGTGGCCTAGCAATGAAAAGTGGGGATGGTTTAAAGAAAAAATACGGTGAAAAAAAAAACATCGACTATGTGTTTTGGGATGACTCGAACGAACTGGTGGATAGAATACGACTACTGTCCGCTTCGCAAATGGTTAAAAATTAATCTCACACCAACGATATAATATCCATCGTCGAGGAACTAAAAGAGGGAAGCTACATACGATGATTCAGATGGGAATCGCCCGCGAACTGCATGCGGCTGCAAGGCGCAACTACTGCCATCGAAAGGTCATGATTTGTGGGATGAACGACCTGTTTTAATCCGAACTCGTCAAGATTATATCATATGCTCGGGTCAACGAAGGCTACAAGTACATGATGACAGTCATCGATGCGTATAGTAAATTCGTCTGGGCCAGGCCAGTCAAGTCGAAGAATGCATGTAACATCACCTAAGCCATGCATATGTGTTGAGCGTAGGATACATCCCGACCAATTTGCAAACCGGCCAGGGCTATATATTCTGCAATGCAAAGTTCAACGCCCTGATGAAAATGTATGGCATAAATCATTATTTCTCGTACAGCAATCTCAAAGCATACATCGTCGAGGGGTTCAAAAGGACTGTGAAGGGCAAGAGGTTGAAGCATTTCGCGGCGAATGGCAGCTACAAGTGGCTTGAGCTACTGTTGAAACTCGTCCACGAGTATAATTCTACAGTGAACTCGACCACTCGCATGAGGTCCGAAGATTTCAAGGACGACTCCTTTGTTCGGACCATGTATGCCATTCTGAAGTTGAAGGACCCACGCAAGCCCAAAGCCAAAGTCGGCGACCTGGTGGGCATCTCCAAATACAAAAGCGTCTTCGAGAAAGGGTTCACAGCGACCGAACTGTTTCGTGTGCGATGTATACGCAACTACGCTCCGAGGACCTACAATCTTGATGATCTGAACAACGTGCCCATCCATGGCGGCTTCTACGCTGAGGATATCAAGCCGATGAAGTTTCCAGATGTGTATTTGGTGGAAAAGTTGCTGAAACGACATAACGGTAAAGTGTATGTCAAGTGGTGGGGTTTCCCTGGCCTATACAATTCCTGGGTCGCTGAAACGAACATCGAGAGGTGAACTTGCCATGGAAGAGGTCGATGTATTTATAAAAACCTTTATTTAAGGTCTTATGTATTTCCTAATATTGTACATTACCGAATAAATTAGTTTTAAAATGAACATTATGTTATATTTATTTTAAAAACACTTATTTTGTAAAAAATTATTTTAAATAAAAATAATTACATTTACAAATAAATAGAAAATTAAATATGACAATTAACATGATCTCATCGCCATTTGGTACAGGTCGATAGCACTCTTGCTGAGAGTAGATTATCTCTGGTGGTTGAAACATGAGTTATAAACACACTTTCTAGTGTTTAATACTGGAAAAAAATGTATGTGTTGTAGGTGTAACTTAGTGTTCAATGGGCATATGCCATTAATTGGTATGAGGTGGAGCGATAATTTTTGTTGTGTAGGTCAAATTATTAAGTTGTTAGGATGAGGGGTGGGGTGTGTAATAGGGTTGTGGGGTGGGGTAACATATGTTCTTTGATTTATAAGAATGGTTTAAAAATTTTCAAAAATTTTAGTTTTAAGGTCACAAAGTTAAAGCTCAATGGTCAAGATCAAGGTCATAGGTCGCAATCAAGGCCATGAGCCAAAGTCAAGGTCATTTGTCAAGGTCGTGTGTCAAGATCTTATGTCCAGGTCATTGGTCAAGGACATGTGCCAATGTTGCGGTCAAGGTCAATGTCACATGAGTTGAGGTAAGGGTCAAGGTCATGGTTCAAGTCAAGGTCACAGGGGCTAGGGTCGAGGGTAAGGGTCAAGGTTATGAGTCAGGGTCAGTGATCAAGGTCAGGGGTCACTGGATTGCATAAGGAGTTAGAAGAGGTTAGGGGTGAGTTGGTGAGGGTATAGGTGGTGGTATGTGTTATTTTTATATTTTTATAATTTTTTTATTAAAATGTTTTATTAAAATAATTTGTTATTAAAAATAATATTTAGTGATTACGAGGGAAGAACATTCAGCATGGCGTGGAGCCCTGGCTGTGACGCCTACCAGCATGGTGGACAGCACCGACCAACATGGCTATGCCTACCAAGATTGGGACGGATCCTGGAACCTATCCCGGATCCCGTTTCGCCCGGAGACCCATACGTACACTATTATTGTCTCCTCTAGATCTGTCGACGTAAGTCATAAAATCCAACTGCACATTTTGTAATTTTCATTTCCTTATCTCAAAGGAAATATTTCCCGCTAATGTAAGCGTATTCATGTCAAACCCACAATCTTGTCCCTGACACAGCCACACCCCTATTTATGCGGTTGGGCTGATATGTGTTAACATTTCTAAGGGCAAGGGTGTGTATATGTGTGCCTTATATATAAATAAACTAGATACTTTATAGTAGGCCTACATATGTCTCTATTACCTTCCCTTCAATTTTGCTAGAAACCATGAAAGCAGGGATTAGTAAGCACAACATGTAAATTGTTTTATATTTACTCTGTCTGTGAAAGTCGTCAGTCAATTTGAAAATAAAAATTGTTTCCCTAAAGGTTATAATTTTCAATAGTGTTCGGTATATCCTTTTCGACGTCGTGACTTTTCCCCTGGAGGCTAAACGGAGAACGGTTGACGTACTTTCCATGACTCGCATCTAAAATATACTTTTACACCTCCCCAGTTTACGCTTAGTTCGAACCCCGAAGCCTCTGGTACGAATGCGACTTTGCGACCTCTGCCACATTGTAATAGGCATCCCAATACTGTTTTGATTGTAAAGTTTGACGGAGGCATTTCCGGACTGGGGTTCCCTACACAGAAAAAAAAATTCTTAGCAAACTTCCTAAACTGTAATATAAGTTTTTAACCTATACAGTCTATGGAAATACTACCATATATCAGGCTGCAAATATAGGAATGCTTAGCACTGCTACAATACATAGTTGGTGACGTACATATCCGTTCGACAGTTTCCTGAGCAAATTAAGGAAGGCTACCATGGATGTATGGGATAAAACTTTACCACACGCTCTTTCTCACTATACGTATAAACTGGTGTGGTATATTTTCCATCAATTTCTTAGATTGTATCTCAAATGGATGTGGTCTCCTTCTCCATCATCCCTGAAAGCGTGTAACATCAGTCCAGATACACTCTGTATAATTTACAGGGGAGTATTATTATGTTTATGTATCTCAGAGTGAGGGTAGCGCCCATCAAAGTGACATTTCTGGGCGGTTTGCGGTCATCGTTTCTGAAATCACGACTTGCAATGAAAACTTCCACAATAGATAAAACAATCGAATGCTTTTTTTTTTTTTTAAAGTTGGAGTAACCTGAGAACCCCCATCGACCTTCTACAACACATATTCCATATGTGAAAATACCTCCCCGTATCGTCCTGGGATTGAATAGGTGCCACAGTGGCTGGAGGCCCATGCGCTAATGGCATAGCGTTCCCAACCAAATATCCTACAGAGATCATTTAGTGGGAGAGAAAAATTCTTCCGGTCTAGCTGTTTCAGGGAAACGCAGCGCATCGTATAATTCTTTCATTGCTGCGTTAACTGCTTGGGTAGACCGTGCGGCATTCAGTCGATATACTGTCACAGATACATTTGTGGGGGAAAAATAACCTTTGGAGGATGTGACTATTTCGACGATTGCCAGCGTTCCAGGGGTATATGGTGGGATACATAAATCTAGAGCTGGAGCTTTTTTAAATTTTGGCACAAACTTTGCAGCACCAAGAAAAAATGCAAAATTCCAAGTAGAAACGTACATCATATATGTACATACCCACTTTTAATTTAAAAACACTAGCCCCCTATATTTTTAGAATTTAACGCAATAACCCTTAACAGTAACACTAATAAAGCTATTTATTTTTCAAAAAAAAGAAAAGTAAAGTTATTTAAATTCCTGTATTAAAAGAGAAATTTCTACTTAAAGCTCCTCGCCGTTTTTTTTAAGTTCTATTATTTACTATTGAACTGTATCTTCCTTTATTAAATATGCATCGATTCACTGAGTTACACTGACTTGCACGAATCATAAACTATATTCTTAACTGAATCACATGCTAGTACGAAAGGTTTCAGCTAGTAAGTGTTGTCATAGAATTAGAGACCCCTATGTACTCAGAAATACATTGTTTCTCGAGCCAGCAATCATAAAGCAATAAAGGGTTTTATTTTAAATCCAGCGTCCCAGAAACTAAATATGCATATGGCTGGTTTATGGCGTATCCATTGGCGTGTGATGATTTGTTGCAAAGTAAGCTGTTACTTGCTCACTGCTGTACATTCATGGTGCACGATGTAGGAGCCAGTGACCACCGTGCAGCCTTGGGGAAACTGAATGCATTCCGACCACTCACAAGCGAGCAGCAAGGGACCCATTAGACGCGTCCTGTAGCGTCAGCTGCCGAGCTACGTCTTAGTGGTGGAAGTCTAAACTAGCAAGCGACAGGGTACAGCACACAGCTAACGCCAGCTTTCCTTTCAATGCTTCACCACGCGCCACTGGGTGCAACTAAACTATGATGACTTGGGCATGCACAGTGTTAATGCAAAGGCTTTATATTTGTCTCTCAAATCAGGAATTGTGCGAAACGCAGACTGTTCCACGATGACCTGGTTCTGAAGGTGCGCGTTACATTCTTCTGATATAGTCTTCAGCACTAATCGGAAATGCGGGATCTCAAACAGAAGCCAACGATGACAACCCTCTTCGGAGTCCATAATTATACTTCAGTCTCCGAGATCACGTCCACTACTCACAAAATTGGCCATTAATTCCATCTTTCTCACACACGCTCTCTATTTGACTAACTGCTTACTCTCACTTTTTGAATAAACATTAAATCTTTCTTTTCGTTCCACAGGTAGCTGCATATGTTTTTATATCGTTACAGAAAGTTGATCGAAACAGTTAAAAAATATTAGGCTGTATGTGTAAAATAAGTACTTATTAACTGTCACTGTCAATGATGGCGTCCACATCAGGTGTAATAACTCATGTTGGGTTCTTTGTTTTGTGGCAGTGTGAGGTTATTTTTTCGGAGGAAACAATTTTAAAAATTATTGTAACATTTCAGCTCTTTAATTCAGATTGAGATACACACACATTAACTGAACTACTAATGATTATTTAAATGAAAACTAAAGGAACACGAACTAAAATACAGGAATAAACTTTTAGTGTCTAAATAACATCAAATGAGGGATTGAAGCCCAACACTATGGTGCACCATAACTGCTTTTATCGATTGCCCCAAAGTATGGCAAATTATTCTGCACACGTTTTACAATAAACGCAGACTTACCCGAGGAGCAGTCGTATTCTACAATTTAATTATTTAATTTAAATTCAACAGATGCTCAGCGACCGAGAAAAGGGAGACGATAGAGCAAATAAAGAGATTTAAAATAAGCTACCATGACACTCCCAGACCAGCAGGTAGGTCAACAGTGTGGTCATCAGAGACGAAGAATCCGCTCAGAGAAGCAGGAATAGGGAAGCAATCGGCTATGACCTGCGGTGAGGAAACATTCCAGCATTCGCCTATAGTGGGTTCAAGAAACCATAGAAAGCCGAAATCATAATGGCCGGACCAGGATTCGAACCCAGTTCCTCGTGAATGCGAGTCCGAAAACTTATCACTGTGCTGTCTCAGTTGGTATTACAACCAGTCGTCAAAATTTTTACTGGCGTACACTCTTTGTAACATTGATAAATTCATATATTTCCTCAATATGGCTTACATCCCAAGCGTAAGTATCTTATTTTGGTCAAATTGAACTTTTACTTATATTTAATTTACAAATTATATTTCACTTTAAAATAGTATGAATAAAAACAGAGAAATAATATGCGTTGGTAATGCCTAATAATAAATATTTCTCATGCAAAATGTTTTTTACTCTGAGTGCGCACGAATGCGATGCGTTGTCCTTTTGGTGTAATATTCTAGACTCGGTTAAGCTTTGCTTGCATGAGGTGGAGGAATATCCTTGAAGTATAACTTTAGCGGGAGATCAGGAAAGTTGGACGTAACCGTGAATAAAGTATGTACCTACATACACAGGAGTTCTGACACAGCTTCGAGAAACAAAGAAAATTGTTATCTTAACCGGAGGGTGAGATAGCAGCTTATTTATGGTTCCAGCAATTTCAAAGAGACACTTGGTCAGTGTGTGAATAAAAATCGTATCGTCCATGGTAACGATCATTTTTACATCTGACGTGAGAATACATATTGGGAAAATAGGAGAAACCAAAGCAGGCATTTCAAACTATTCGCGATTCATATGTCACGGTTGAAATACAGATAAACCCAAAAACGTTTCTGCACTCAAGGGAATTACCATGCCATTAAACCTAATATAGGTAGCCTACTCACGGTATCTGCAACATTTTTGGAAACCAACCTTTTAAAAATCACCCAGTGCACTAAATTGGTTATTTCCTAATTGAATCATGTATAATAATATTCTTATTCTTCCATTATCTTCCAGGTACCTTACTTTTACTAAATAAAACATTTACGTGTATTGGTAAATAAATTATTATATTAATTTCAGAGTCAGTTTTCATTTTAAAAAAAAAGGAGGAATGAGATACGTTGGTGATGGCTGTTAAGAAATAGATCTTAATGGTTAATTCCCTAAAATTGAGTTTTCGTATGTTTTTCGAAAAGTTAACTTTTCTTACTGACACATTTACTTTTCAGGTAACACTGTACGAAAACAATGTTATCATTACGCATAGAAACTTATTTTTTATTTTCTGTCTAGCGCATGAATACAGTGCGTTTTTCCTTGCCGGAATGTTTTTTTTATCTAGACTCGCGTAGGTTTGCATGTGGCGGAAGGTTTCACAGAGAGAATCCAGAAAGTAGTATATCTGCAGGGCTTCATAAAGTCGGAAGTAACCACGAATTGATGATAGCAGAAGTATGAAGATAACGTCTGGATTTCAGGGATGATAATGAAAATATGCTCGCTCTTCTATAAGACGCATACCGTTAGTTATTTCCGTGACATGTGTAAAGCGAGCGCTGAGGTAAACAAAGTCATTTACAGGTCGCAGCCCTTCGGCGCCAGGGTGGGTAAGAGAACACATCTCCCCTCCTTTTCTCCCTTGCCCCTCTTCTGGCTTCCCCGGGGAGAAATGAGGGCTTGTAAGGGTGGCGAGGGAAACGAACGGAGGGGATGGCGCATAAAAGACATTTTTCAGGGAAACAAATGGCCGTAATGAAGCAATTCTGTGAAATGCTCTGATATGGCGGGCACGTGCAGGAAAGTGGAAGGAGGATATTCTGCCAGCGACAATCTGGCGTGGGTCACCTGTCTGCTCGACTCTCTGTGTGCGATACAATTTGTTTGTGTGTGTTATGGTAAGGGGGGGGGGATGAAATGAGTTGTTTCTTTCCTTTGGAGTGAGCCGTGCAAGATGTCATTGTTACAAGACGCCCGAGGGGCGTATCTGAGTTCGTGAGGGATGGAGGTCTTAATAAAAATAAGAGAACTAAATTTGATTTCTGATTTATTCACACTGCTATTATTTACAGTACTAAATTATATATCTCCACTGTTACTTTTTCTATTTCTCAGTGAGCACGATATTTAATGTATATTTCAACTCTAAGTAGCTTCCTCCATATTGTCTCNTAAATTATATATCTCCACTGTTACTTTTTCTATTTCTCAGTGAGCACGATATTTAATGTATATTTCAACTCTAAGTAGCTTCCTCCATATTGTCTCTTTTTGGTTATGGTCAATTAACTCATATTCGTCAATAACACACTTTCAGTCCATCTGTTGCAATAATTTGTAATGTCTTTCACTCACGCATCCAGTCCAATAGTCCAGTCTGCCAGTCGCACTATTCCCTGCGCCGATGCTTGCAGCCACAGATTTTCCTCCTGCTGGACACTTCTTACGCCGCACGTTTCTCTTCTCGCTCGTCGTCTATCGCTAAAACTCTAGCCACTCATCCACTCATCAACTGCCGGTTCGGATGCCCGACGCGCTTTTTATAGTCACTGGCCTTGACCTGGAAGGTTCGCTGCATCCCGAGTCTAGCTGATATAAACTAGGGCAGTAAACCACTAGAAAATTCAGATGAACGCAGAAATGCAATACAATCGAGGTCAGTAGCGGGCGCCATGCAAATCTATGTGCGGTGCGATGCTTTGTGTAACAGATACACACTTCTTGATTTATCACTCACCTGTCATTCAAAACATTCCATTGACTTGACGCCCATTATCACATCACGACTATATGTCCTCTTCCGCTGACTCACGCAGCAGAGTTCATAGTAAGCGAGCCCGTAACACTACTGTTGCGCGAGCCAATGCGCTTGTGACCTCCTAATGACAAAACTACGACTATAGGTATTTGTAATTTAAATGCCTGGTAACGAAGACCGTTCTATTGCCTTCGCTTGATGAATCCACTGTCCAACTCTGCGTCACCCTTCTAAACTAAGATTCCACGGGTATTGAAAATACTTGTATTAATCTTTAACTTGTATTAATCTTTTAACGATTGTCGAAGTTACAACCATTTTAATTTAATCAGACTTTATATAAAACTACAATCTTGACAATATTTAATATATACGAGTATTCTCAAGATTTTTGTTTCAAATGTAATATATATAGTTTGATATATCTAGCATAGTTATAATAAATATAGTTTTATATTTAATATATAGTCAAGATTGTAGTTTTATATAAAGTCTGACTAAATTAAAAATATTACATTTACGACAGGTATAAGTTTGCTTCACGAAAAAGCTGAGAGTACTCATCTTGAAAAATTCTTTGAGTAACATAACATACATTTGCATTGTTTCATATATATTCACGGTTTTAGAGATTATATAATATTTGCAACGCCCTTACCAGTGATGCGTGTCAGTCATACCCCATACACACTTGTTGATAGGGAATGTTATACGAGTGCATCAGAACTTCAGAAATACGGGTGCAAATTCAGATTTCCCGCTGAAAATAATTAGAAATTAATGTAGCTATAACATAATTATTTAAAAAATTAAACTTAAATTATATACTATGAGTAGTAATGTGGGTTCAGTTTACATTACGAGTTCTTCCCATCGGGGCAGGTGACCAGAACAATGAAATGAGCGATAACCTCGAAGGGCCTAAGATTAAGTCATCAATATCATTATTTTTTTTTACTTTCTAGTTGTTTGCGAAGAACTAGGTCTGAGCGTTTATTCACAGTATACTTGCAACAGAACTAGTCTTCGTGCAGGTTTTATAGCAATTCAAGAATACAATATCCTGCCTCTATAGTCCCTTCTGGTCCATCCTACATAAATATTCTTATCTCTGCGCACGTTACAACTAATGTGTATCAATAAATCTCTCATGTAAATTGAATCCAGTATGACGTTCTGCTTGTCAATAAATATATCTAGCGAGTCATGTCACATTTTTATTTACGTTTTCCGAGAAATATACAAAACAACCAAATTTACCTCTTTTTATTGATAACTGACACAACACCCATCCCAAAATATCACCAATCTTCTTTTTACTTGCAGATAGCTTTCGAAATAAGTACAGTCCTAAACTTAAATTTAGTAAACCGCTAACAGTTTTATGTATTTAAAACACAAAATAATACCACTAGTCCTTTTTAGTTCAATGTTCTCCTTNAGTAAACCGCTAACAGTTTTATGTATTTAAAACACAAAATAATACCACTAGTCCTTTTTAGTTCAATGTTCTCCTTACGTTCGTACTGTATTCACTATATAATCACAGCCTTTCACACAGCGGAAATCCTCATTTGAAACATTACATTTCGCATTTAAGAAATATCTCTAAACCAAAACACCTTAGTGAACAACACGNAGTAAACCGCTAACAGTTTTATGTATTTAAAACACAAAATAATACCACTAGTCCTTTTTAGTTCAATGTTCTCCTTGCGTTCGTACTGTATTCACTATATAATCACAACCTTTCATACAGCAGAAATCCTCATTTGAAACATTACATTTCGCATTTAAGAAATATCTCTAAACCAAAACACCTTAGTGAACAACACGNAGAAATCCTCATTTGAAACATTACATTTCGCATTTAAGAAATATCTCTAAACCAAAACACCTTAGTGAACAACACGTTTAATATTCATTGGCTTCATAGACCGATTACGTAAATTACTTATTCAAAAAAAATTACTGCGTTATACGTCAATTTTTTTGCTTAAGATGGCGGGCATCCAGTCTCTTTAATAATAAATAATAAACTGAACTTTAAGTTAAACACTTCATACATTAAATTGGGAAAGTTACTTCAATTTACGCGACGCATCCGACACCAAAAAAAAATGAATTGTGTAACACGTAAGAAGTCTGTCTTAATATGTATTACAAAGTCATACCTGTTTCGATTATAGTATCTTCTAGCTTGTTAAATGAAAGAAGCGCTTATTTTAATCCACTTGTAAGTAAACTACAACACTATAAGCTGCGTAGGTAGGAAGGATGTTAGGAAAGTATGTAAGGCTCGACGTCTCGTGGACAGNTAAACTACAACACTATAAGCTGCGTAGGTAGGAAGGATGTTAGGAAAGTATGTAAGGCTCGACGTCTCGTGGACAGTGGAGTCGCTAGACGCGTAAAAATCAGCTGGTTTGACAAGGATAAACGTAGAAGGAACAGGCCAAATCAAGTAGGCCTATTAACAACCATCAAAACATTTGCCTGAAGTAGTTTCGGATCACCATGGAAAATTAAAATAAGGATTGCGTGGCCAGGAATCGATGTATGGTCCTCCCGAATTGCGAGTCTTNCGGATCACCATGGAAAATTAAAATAAGGATTGCGTGGCCAGGAATCGATGTATGGTCCTCCCGAATTGCGAGTCTTGAGTGCTGCCACAGTTTTTTTTTATTTCTCTGCGCTGTTTACAAATTAAATTAGCTTATGAAATTACAAACTCTCCGAGATATATATGTAAACTTCTGGAATGCACACGTGGTAATATACATAAATATTATGAAAGGAAATAGGAACAATGGCAAAAGATACTAAACTATATGTAGCATCGATGACTCAGTGACAAGTGATGAACCGTTGAGAGGTAAGCTGGTGTTATCTCTGTGCTGTACCCTCTTGGTTGCTAGTTNGTGACAAGTGATGAACCGTTGAGAGGTAAGCTGGTGTTATCTCTGTGCTGTACCCTCTTGGTTGCTAGTTTACACTTCCACGTCTAAAACGTAGTTCGGCAGCTGACGTCACAGGTCGTGTGTAATGTGTCCCTTGCTGCTCGCTTGTGAGTGGTCGGAATACACTCATTTTCGCTATGCGGCACGATGGTTACTGGCTCCTGCTGCGTGCACCGAGAATGTACAGTGGCGAGCAAGCACCAGCTTACCTTGCAACTGTTCCCCACACGCCACCGCAGTTACTGCAAACCTTTAAACGGCACTGCGTAACATACAATGCAAGTCACATGAGTGCTGCGCAAGATCTTGTGGAAAGACTATATAAAGTTGTAGGGTTTCTGACTGCGTTTAGAAAGTAGTAAATTGGACTGTTACACCTGTGCCACGCACGTCTTTGTGTGAGATCCCAGCGGGTCATGCGAAGGTTAGTTCTACTCGGGTTAGGAACGGAACGAGTTTTCCTATGGCAGAGTTTAGCATAGGGATAATTTCCGCCGCTAGATGCGCAGTGTTCCAAAGAAATCACCTATAATTGAAATATTAACCCATTAGGACTCACTGTACACAATTGTGTACATTAAGCACGTGTGGGTACTTTTCGGCCTGCACTGCATACTGCGAAGCTCATTTACCAATGATGTTACCTGTAGGTAAACGATTCGCAACCCGTCTCACTG
Organism: Clitarchus hookeri; assembly: GCA_002778355.1. NCBI lineage: Eukaryota > Metazoa > Arthropoda > Insecta > Phasmatodea > Phasmatidae > Clitarchus > Clitarchus hookeri. Next base: position 233,767 of record NQII01003412.1, on the reverse strand, counting down.
GACTAGGTCATGATTTTTTCATATTATTGTAGCCGAATATATATTCCATGGCTCATAGGCTGTGACAACGAAACAAGAGTTTTGTCAGCTTAAGTACGGCACGAATCATAAAAGGTTTTGTGTGCAACTCCTGAAGCCGTAAATTTAAGTTGGTCTGAAAGGGTTAAGTTACGTGAATAATAAAATAAAATTATTTTACTTAGCTAATTTGTTATTTTACATTAAATTTATTGTTATTGTAATTTTTTGGTTTTTTTACGCATAAAATAGAGAAGATCTGGTACACAGGTGACACTGGTGCCTACCTAGTGGCGAAAAATTTTAGTTGCCAAACTAAAAGCATTGAGCTTCCCAACCTGAGTAGAATAAACCTTGGTCATGCGAGGGTGTTATAGAAAATCTCGTAGGCCTCTCGGAGCGTTTGTATGCAACGTGTAGAGGAGAAACGAACACGCACAAACGCATAAAGAACCACCTAGGGAATAGCAGGCAGAGTGCGCTTGTCACCTGCGCAGCAACCACTCTCCGTGTGCCGACACTGGGCTGGTTTTTTTCTGCAAAAATGGCGCTGTCGAAAACAACGTGGTTAGGATTTGAAGTTATAACACATTTTATGAAAGTGCTTTGAGGTGTTTGTCCGTTTCCTCTAACATAGTGTTAATGCAAGTAAAATAAATTCAAGTTAGTCGAATTATTGTAATTCGTATAGAAGTTCGGCTCTGCTGGAAATTCAGACGGAAACAAACACTTTTTAAGGGCTGCTCACGAGGAAGTGAGCCATTTTGAAACCAATCTGTGAAAAAATGCCACTGCTCCTACCAGCATGCATGCTGAATGGCATGCGCCCACAAAGTTGGTACCGACAGAACGAAAGTAGTTCCTTGTCCATACATTACATTAAAAAGCGTAAGCAAACACTAGTGAATTATGGAAATATTTATTTCCCTTTGTTTTTTAATACATATAAGTGCAGGACCAAATGAACTTGTAAAATATTTACTTTTATAATAATTCCTCAGTTTCACTGGACCAACGCATGAGTACAGTGAACAGGCTCATGTTAATGTGATATATGTTTGAAGAATACACAATGTGCATACAAATGTGTCTCAACCCTTTAACTTGCAGGGGGGCCACGGTGGTGTAGCGGTTAGACTGCTCGCCTCCCACCAAGGCGGGTTCAATCCCCAGCCGGTTCACTCCAGATTTTCACAAGTGGGAATCGTGCTGGACGATGCCACTGGTCGGAGGGTTTTCTCGGGGATCTCCCGTTTCTCCCGCCCCTTCACATTGGCGCTGCTCCAAACTTACCTCACTTCACCCTCATCGGCCAAATCTCTTCACTCACTCACCCATAACTTACACATTAATTCTTCGTTCCTGGTGTTGCAAAAGAGTAAATTTTTGTTCTGACAAGTACTTGCGAATTCCTTGTAATAAGTTACTAGATGGAACTTACATAAAGGATTATATTGGTTTATGGCATCAGCAGCAACAAACAAAATTCTGGCGTGCTCGCAGCAAACAATGGCATTTAACCAGTAAAAATACGCTGTCTGTGTTGCCGGTAGTATCTGTGACCTTGTAAGGCACTCACCACGATTTTACATATTTTGCAACACGTCGTACGTGAACGAGTATACACGGGACAACACGTTAAAGGATTANTTACACTTCCACGTCTAAAACGTAGTTCGGCAGCTGACGTCACAGGTCGTGTGTAATGTGTCCCTTGCTGCTCGCTCGTGAGTGGTCGGAATACACTCAGTTTCCCTAGGCTGCACGATGGTTACTGGCTCCTGCTGCGTGCACCGAGAATGTACATTGGTGAGCAAGCACCAGCTTACCTTGCAATAGTTCACCACACGGCTCCACAGTGACTGCAAACCTTTAAACGGCACTGCGTAACATACAACGCAAGTGACACAGAAGTGCTGCGCAAGATCTTGTGGAAAGACTATATAAAGTTGTAGGGTTTCTGACTGCGTTTAGAAAGTAGTAAATTGGACTGTTACACCTGTGCCACGCACGTATTTGTGTGAGATCCCAGCGGGTCATGCGAAGGTTAGTTCTACTCGGGTTAGGAACAGAACGAGTTTTCCTATGGGAGAGTTTAGCATAGGGCTAATTTCCGCCGCTAGATGCGCAGTGTTCCAAAAAAAGCCACCTATAATTGAAATATTTAACCCATTAGGACTCACTGTACACAATTGTGTACATTAAGCACGTGTGGGTACTTTTTGGTCTGCACTGCACACTGCGAAGCTCATTGACCAATGATGTTACCTGTAGGTAAACGATTCGCAACCCGTCTCACTGGACTAGGTCATGATTGTTTCATATTATTGTAGCCGAATATATATTCCATGGCTCATAGGCTGTGACAACGAAACAAGAGTTTTGTCAGCTTAAGTACGGCACGAATCATAAAAGGTTTTGTGTGCAACTCCTGAAGCCGTAAATTTAAGTTGGTCTGAAAGGGTTAAGTTACGTGAATAATAAAATAAAATTATTTTACTTAGCTAATTTGTTATTTTACATTAAATTTATTGTTATTGTAATTTTTTTGTTTTTTTACGCATAAAATAGAGAAGATCTGGTACACAGGTGACACTGGTGCCTACCTAGTGGCGAAAAATTTTAGTTGCCAAACTAAAAGCATTGAGCTTCCCAACCTGAGTAGAATAAACCTTGGTCATGCGAGGGTGTTATAGAAAATCTCGTAGGCCTCTCAGAGCGTTTGTATGCAACGTGTAGAGGAGAAACGAACACGCACAAACGCATAAAGAACCACCTAGGGAATAGCAGGCAGAGTGCGCTTGTCACCTGCGCAGCAACCACTCTCCGTGTGCCGACACTGGGCTGGTTTTTTTCTGCAAAAATGGCGCTGTAGAAAGCAACGTGGTTAGGATTTGAAGTTATAACACATTTTATGTAAGTGCTTTGAGGTGTTTGTCCGTTTCCTCTAACCTAATTTTAATGCAAANTTGTCCGTTTCCTCTAACATAGTGTTAATGCAAGTAAAATAAATTCAAGTTAGTCGAATTATTGTAATTCGTATAGAAGTTCGGCTCTGCTGGAAATTCAGACGGAAACAAACACTTTTTAAGGGCTGCTCACGAGGAAGTGAGCCATTTTGAAACCAATCTGTGAAAAAATGCCACTGCTCCTACCAGCATGCATGCTGAATGGCATGCGCCCACAAAGTTGGTACCGACAGAACGAAAGTAGTTCCTTGTCCATACATTACATTAAAAAGCGTAAGCAAACACTAGTGAATTATGGAAATATTTATTTCCCTTTGTTTTTTAATACATATAAGTGCAGGAACAAATGAACTTGTAAGATATTTACTTTTATAATAATTCCTCAGTTTCACTGGACCAACGCATGAGTACAGTGAACAGGCTCATGTTAATGTGATATATGTTTGAAGAATACACAATGTGCATACAAATGTGTCTCAACCCTTTAACTTGCAGGGGGGCCACGGTGGTGTAGCGGTTAGACTGCTCGCCTCCCACCAAGGCGGGTTCAATCCCCAGCCGGTTCACTCCAGATTTTCACAAGTGGGAATCGTGCTGGACGATGCCACTGGTCGGAGGGTTTTCTCGGGGATCTCCCGTTTCTCCCGCCCCTTCACATTGGCGCTGCTCCAAACTTACCTCACTTCACCCTCATCGGCCAAATCTCTTCACTCACTCACCCATAACTTACACATTAATTCTTCGTTCCTGGTGTTGCAAAAGAGTAAATTTTTGTTCTGACAAGTACTTGCGAATTCCTTGTAATAAGTTACTAGATGGAACTTACATTAAGGATTGGATTGGTTTATGGCATCAGCAGCAATAAACAAAATTCTGGCGTGCTCGCAGCAAACAATGGCATTTAACCAGTAAAAATACGCTGTCTGTGCTGCCGGTAGTATCTGTGACCTTGTAAGGCACTCACCACGATTTTACATATTTTGCAACACGTCGTACGTGAACGAGTATACACGGGACAACACGTTAAAGGATTAAGCAGGGCTTTTAAAAGTTTTCAGTTTAACGTAAAATCCCTGTAATTATCACTGTTGACCATGTGACTTTCACAGTTGTGTTCGCAATGGGTGAGTGAATGTTGGATACGGGCGCACAAGTCGAACATCCGTCTGCTTTATCCTCAGTGCATGGAAGAAACCGCGAAGGCATGTACTACGGAGCCACCTCGCCCGGTGCAACGTACGTACACTGTAAAAAAAAAAATTGTAAATTTTTACTCAGAAATTGTTTCTAATTTTACTACTGCTTGTAACAGTACAAAGATTTTTCTTGTAAAACTACTCGTTTGTAAAACTACAAGAGCCTTGTTTGTGATAGACCCCAAGAAATGTTTGAACTATACGGACCCGTGTCCACGAGCTTCAGTAAAATGTCGGACACTCAACAACGTAAAACCGTATATAGCTGTTTGTGAAAAAACTATGGGTGACGTAAATTATAATTGCTTGTAAAAATAAATTTGTTTGTGTATCCGAAATGTATTGCGTGTTTAGATAACGTAAAACACTTAAAACGGCTCAAATAATAATATTTTTTATAAAACGACAATTTCAATAAAACGTGACCGTATTACTCATTAGCTATTAATGTTCCCTAGTTACATAAANATTTTTATAAAACGACAATTTCAATAAAACGTGACCGTATTACTCATTAGCTATTAATGTTCCCTAGTTACATAAAACTCTTTAAAATGAAATAAATGTGTTTTTTTATATCAAGTAACATCCATATTATTTTATAAGTACTTGGATATGGATTTCTTAAAAAAATTAATCTTAAGTTTGTAAGTCAAGTTAGTCTAGTAGTTAAGTTTGCGGGCTAATAATATAAGACGTGTGGGTTCTAGTTCCTGTGCTAGTAAAGTATTTTTTTAAATTATAAATTAAAGTATTTTTTAAGGTATTCTCTTTTATTAATCCATCACAAATGTTTACTAGAAGAAATAATTAATTTTATGTACACTTCTCAATAATGTGAGTTACACAAGGCTAACATTTGTAATATTAAAAATATATGTTTTGCAGATTTTACAAGAAAACTGTTGTAGTTTTACAAAGGATTTTCTTGGCAACTGGGTTTCCAAGAATTTTTNGTTTTGCAGATTTTACAAGAAAACTGTTGTAGTTTTACAAAGGATTTTCTTGGCAACTGGGTTTCCAAGAATTTTTCTTGTAAAAGTATAAAAAAAATTTTTTAGACTGTACAGTTCACTGAAGTAAGTGAATAACACTGAGCGAANTTTTTTCTTGTAAAAGTATAAAAAAAATTTTTTAGACTGTACAGTTCACTGAAGTAAGTGAATAACACTGAGCGAAATATACACAATCCCGTTACAGAAAATGCACAGAAACAACTGACGTTGGCGACTTTCTTCGTGACGGAAGCCTTATGTGTAGTCTCGCGTGCATAGTTGAATACAAGTTCTGCAAGCACTGGCACAGAGAACTTAAGAATACAGAGGTGAAACGGCAGCTCGTAACGCGAGTTCCAGTCACACAAGACGGCAAAATGGCGTCGCCGGTCAGTAAAATGGTGGGACGTCATTGGCCAATCAGACGTAAGTCCGTTCCCAGAGCTTCGTGCAACCAATCAAATGCACCACCATGCAATTTCAGGTCTGTGTAATTATCTACTCTATAGCACTGACGTCAGAGAAGGGCGTCACGACGCATAGAGTGAAAATTTTGAAATTTTGCATAAATTTTGAAAAATAAAAAACTTGTTTAAAAAACTAAATATTATTATGATAATAAAAAATAAACAAATGCTACAACACTCAAAAGTTTTTTTCTGTAGCATTTATTATAATTTATTTAGTCAATAAATATACATACATCTACATATCCCATGGTCAAAATTAATACTGCAAAATTAGTTTATAGCTAATACAAAAATAAGAGCATGATGGTGAAAATATTAAACCAGTAGTAAGATTGGGTCCAATCTCATTAAATGGGTGGGGTTGGGTGGTTTGATGGTTTACGGGTGAGTCATATAGTTTGAGGGGTAGGCACCCCCTGCTGACATCACTTCTTTCGTCGAAGAAGTGGCGTGCTGCGTAGAAAAAAAAATCTTAGCAAGGGTTCGTGTTGTGCGTGATCACTCCCTCGCTGCCGCGGCTCATCCTGGGACCAGTCTCCCGCTCCTGCCGGTCGTAATTAGCAAACCGTTGCGCGCAAAATATTTCCTCCCCGTCGCTCCGACGAGTACGCCAGAGGGCGCGGAACACGAAACCTGACGACCCGGCCATTTGCAGCAGCCGACCGATCTCTGGAGGGACTGTTATTAATGCGACGTAATCATAAAGTGGAGTGAAAACAAAGCGAATAATCCAGTAATGGAAAGAGAGGGGACCAGGGTTGCTAATCCTGGCCCCCAGCTCCCGTCTCTATCAATCACGTCCTCCTTCCTCCCCTCCCCCCTCCCTACACGAACGCTGCTCATGCCCCGCGTCCGGCGGTTTTTATCTGCCTCGAATTTGCGCAACCGTTCCCTGCCATAATTATCTTCTCCGCTCGTTCCCATCGGCCTTTAACAATATGGTTCGCGGGACGGTCAGTGTTTTGTTTTCCGCGCGCAGTTCGTTAATTCCGAGCATCGTATTGCTGCTGAAGGGTTTAAGCACGCGGGATTCGCAAAAAAAGAAAAACTTAACGACCCGTGTTCGTTATCGCGGAGAAACGAAAAATAAGGCGATTAATAAACTTCGTGCCCGTTACCGCAATGCGCGCACTTCGGGGGAAATGCCACGCTCGTAATGGAAATAAATCTTAATGGCAATAATTACAGGAATTCGATGGATGTGCGTAAAGAACTTAACGAGCGTTTCCCGTTAGTGTGAACCTGGTCGCGTCACGCAGTTAAACTAATGGAGTTGACATTACGTTATCTCGTGAACATTCCTGTGTGCGCCTGCTGTGATGGATGTGTTAACCGTACAACTGCAGCCGAAATGAGAAGTCTAGGTTCCATCTTTGGTAATGGTCGTATTAGCTACGGTGCCATATTGAATAAATAAATGAATTAATAGTTGTTTGTATAGTTGAGAAGTGATATTTTTTATGTAAGTGTGTGATTTAAAACTGAACCTGAAAATTGATTGAACTATTGCAGTGTGTGCAAGAGTATTCGACAGGCGCTGGCGTCTTTCTCCTTGCAATCTGACAACAACCCGTGCGTGCGACGTCTGAGAGGATATGTACATGGAAAGAAAACTTACCAATTTAAAAATTTGTAGCTTTTAAACACCAGAAAATATAGGAAGCAAGACACATAAAAGCAATGAACCGTTAATAATTTAANAATAAATAAATGAATTAATAGTTGTTTGTATAGTTGAGAAGTGATATTTTTTATGTAAGTGTGTGATTTAAAACTGGACCTGAAAATTGATTGAACTATTGCAGTGTGTGCAAGAGTATTCGACAGGCGCTGGCGTCTTTCTCCTTGCAATCTGACAACAACCCGTGCGTGCGACGTCTGAGAGGATATGTACATGGAAAGAAAACTTACCAATTTAAAAATTTGTAGCTTTTAAACACCAGAAAATATAGGAAGCAAGACACATAAAAGCAATGAACCGTTAATAATTTAAAACAGGAAAACTCTAAAAAAATAGCACACGTCACATGAAAAATTCTTACCATTTGTATGAATGCAACCTATAAAATATGCTAACTACGGACGACGCTACATTAACATAACTCATATTAACTGAGAAAAATTATGTTTATTTAAATGAAATCTAACGTAGTTGCAAATGAAAAATATAGAAATTACTGTGGAAATTAAAATTAAAAATCAATCTGAAGTTAGTGTTTGTGCAATTGAACTGAAACTGAGTCAGGCAAATTTAATTATTAAAATCAATTTGAATATCGCCTCTCTTTCGTGAGCTTTATTAACTTTCAAATTACGTGACCAAATAACTGATACTGGAGTTTCTGACATCAATAAAATAAAATTATCAGAGCCTCAAATTAAGATGCTGGAAATCATTACACCTCGGCTAGTGTGCATAATATAATTAGAAATCTCAGACCTATGGAAAGTTTTAGGCAGTTAAAACTCTAACATAAAATAAATGGTAATACGTTCCAGAAATTATTTAATATAATTATCTCTTGATGAGAAACAGAAAAATTCATCGAGGCATGATGAACAAGATGGTAGCATAAGTCTTTAGGAATACTTATCCTTCCAAAGTGGAGTCGGCAGCGTTGGTTCAATAAAACCCACCCAAAATCTAAAATCTGGCATTTCAGGACTCTTGTTTGTCCACGTACATTTATTGAATTTAAAGCGCCTCTCAACACCTCTCCTAAGCTTACGGTGGGCTGCCTTAGCCAAATTCACTGCAAAATCGCCATACAAAAATTACTGTGGACTGCCTTCCATCATGTCTGATTTGAGAGTTCCGGGGTTCACACACGAAGACAATGACCCGGAAAAATATCTAAGATAACGTCATATCCTGTTATCTCAAACTTAGATCAAAAATAGTAAAAGTTCATTTCTCTGAGGTACAAAAATAAACCTACATACGGGCGTTTGAAATAGGCTGCTGCAAATAGAAAATAAAATTACATTAACTTCTACCACTGAATATAAATAAATTTCACTCTGTTGTAAATTTGTCATACTAAGAAAATAAAATTAGAAAGAAATTTAAAAGAGGTTGTCCTTTATATGCAATTCTAAACAAACTAGATGAAACTTCATTAAACAAAACAAATGTGATAAAATTAAAATAGGCTGACTCACTTCATATGTAAACAAATAAATATGTGGGAGGATACTGTCTCACCTCAAAATTATGTGTAAAAAATGCAGCTTTTGAAATTNTTATTAAAATCAATTTGAATATCGCCTCTCTTTCGTGAGCTTTATTAACTTTCAAATTACGTGACCAAATAACTGACACTGGAGTTTCTGGCATCAATAAAATAAAATTATCAGAGCCTCAAATTAAGATACTGGAAATCATTACACCTCGGCTAGTGTGCATAATATAATTAGAAATCTCAGACCTATGGAAAGTTTTAGGCAGTTAAAACTCTAACATAAAATAAATGGTAATACGTTCCAGAAATTATTTAATATAATTATCTCTTGATGAGAAACAGAAAAATTCATCGAGGCATGATGAACAAGATGGTAGCATAAGTCTTTAGGAATACTTATCCTTCCAAAGTGGAGTCGGCAGCGTTGGTTCAATAAAACCCACCCAAAATCTAAAATCTGGCATTTCAGGACTCTTGTTTGTCCACGTACATTTATTGAATTTAAAGCGCCTCTCAACACCTCTCCTAAGCTTACGGTGGGCTGCCTTAGCCAAATTCACTGCAAAATCGCCATACAAAAATTACTGTGGACTGCCTTCCATCATGTCTGATTTGAGAGTTCCGGGGTTCACACACGAAGACAATGACCCGGAAAAATATCTAAGATAACGTCATATCCTGTTATCTCAAACTTAGATCAAAAATAGTAAAAGTTCATTTCTCTGAGGTACAAAAATAAACCTACATACGGGCGTTTGAAATAGGCTGCTTCAAATAGAAAATAAAATTACATTAACTTCTACCACTGAATATAAATAAATTTCACTCTGTTGTAAATTTGTCATACTAAGAAAATAAAATTAGAAAGAAATTTAAAAGAGGTTGTCCTTTATATGCAATTCTAAACAAACTAGATGAAACTTAATTAAACAAAACAAATGTGATAAAATTAAAATAGGCTGACTCACTTCAGATGTAAACAAATAAATATGTGGGAGGATACTGTCTCACCTCAAAATTATGTGTAAAAAATGCAGCTTTTGAAATTNGATGTAAACAAATAAATATGTGGGAGGATACTGTCTCACCTCAAAATTATGTGTAAAAAATGCAGCTTTTGAAATTAGGCACGGATGGGTTAATGTCCCGTCGACAGTGAGGTCATCAGAGACGAAGCAAGTTTCTCAGAGAAGCAGGAACAAGGAAGCGATCGCCCATGGCTTGTAGCAAAGAACTATCCCAGTATTCGCCTGGTGTGATTTCGGAAGATAATAAAAAAAACCGAAATTAGGATGGCCAACTTTTCAAATTGTTTGAAGTTCGCTATGGATAGGAAGTAACCTCTCCTTCCAGTGGTCCTTTGCGACTTGAAACCCAGAACGACACAAAATTGATGAGGTCCTAATACAAACCCTCGCATGTGCTGATAGTCGAAGTTGGTGTCTTTTACACTTCCTCGGCCTTTTCTTTCACAATTGTATGTTCATGACACTGACAACCACAAGAAGCGACATCTACAAGAAAGGCAAATAAGCACATCCACAGCATGACTAAACCCAAATCATCGTTTACATTTTTTATGTGAGTCAATAAAAGACGTTATGCAAATATGCGAAAATCGAGTATATGTTGCGTACGAATAAAGTGTGCTTTAAATTTGTTATTGGAAGCTCTTCTAATCTACAGTTTAAAATTGTATTGGGCCTGTGTCTGAGTTAACTCCGTAACTCGTCTTCTTGTTATTGGTATCGGCGAGGTATCAGCCGATTACAGTCACCGTCCCTTCAGACCACAGTCTACATAGTGACTTAATGTGCATACAGTATTGTGACGCGCGGACTCCCGCAATGGACGCGGGCACCGTGTTACCTGGTTATACGTGGTCCCGGCGCTTTGCCTCCCCTTCCCCTCAGGCAGGCCCACTTCCCTGTACGTCGCCCGGCGCCCGGGGTAATGCCTGACTACCGACCTTGTTAGCGCCGCAGCCCCTCTTTCGCCTGCCGGAGGAGTCGACGACTTGGGGGGGGATGAGCAAGAATTGTTCGATAATCACATTCCTCGGCACAACGTGTAAAGAGGTTGATGGGCTAAGATCGACGACATTATAAACATCCCTTCAGCCAGTACATGGGAAGTATTTGTGGTTTCTATTAAGCTGAAGTGCGGTTGTCGGGTAGTGTCTGGTGCAGTGAGGGACATCAGCGGAGAGGACGGATGACGACGGAGGGTGCGAGACGACGGCAGACGAGTGTGTGCGTGTGTGTGGTGTGTACGGACGAAAGGGCGTGCTACCCTATGAGTGAAAATAATTCAATACATTTTGGTACATACTTTTTTTCTAAATGTTTTTAGTTATTTGATTGCATTAATTTCTTAGAGGTGATTGCAAATCGTATTGGTTAAAATTGGTTAATTATAAATAGCACGTGATAGCGATTTATTGTGAGATATTAAGTCCAGAGTATTTTCTTTGTACTGTTGGTAAATAAATTAGGAAATTATTATTAACTATTTTATGTAGTTAAAACCTCCATCCCTTAAAGAACCTGGCTAAGCTCACTGACTTTGAGAAATTGTAACAGTATTTTCAACTGTGTGCGAAGACTAGCGGTTATATTGAGTTTCCTTGCGGATTGTTTACACACACATTCACCTGAACCACTACCGCATCCCATTTCCAGACTTCATGAAATCGGACTCTTCATTAATTTGGTTTTAAAAGTCAATTTTGCCTGATGCGTTGAACTTAATTCAATTCACAATCTATGCAAACGTACATGTTTCACTCATTTTGCTGAGAAGTATTATATGTTTTTATTTTTATTTGGTAACTAAGAGAGAAAATAAAGCAATTAATTATTACTACCTAGAGTTTTAATTGAATTTTGAAAAATATTTCTGAAATAAAATTTGTCTTAAAAATCGGGAAATGAATAATGGCTTCCATTTCCCATTTAAGTAATGCGATAAGCTAATATATTTGTCCGTAGAGAGATAGGCAGCAGCAAATGTTCGCTTCATTTCAGGAGGAGTTTGTATCCAGCGTCTTCTCGTCAATGTTTGACTCAAGACCTCGAGGTTAAGAGCTGCTCGAATTTCTCTACACTCTATTCGTCATTGTTCGTGAACTCTCGGAAATGTTCGCGAGCACTCGCCTGTAAAATTTTTGAAACCTTCGAAATCGAGAAATGTAATCAGTAAGCCGGTTTCCAGAATCACGTGAAACGTCATGAGACTTGAGGGGAATCTCTAGTAAAACATTTTTCAACGCCTCAAGGTCCCACCGGCCATAGGGAAGCAGTGCGACGGTTATGGAAAATAGCATAAGCAAGCTCCGCGTGTGTTCCGCTTTTCTTAGAATTTTAAGCGGCGACTATACGGTTTTAATACAGCAATCTACTCGGAAAACATACAGCATTTTTTCTATAGTTTAAACCACTGTTTTACTGAAGAACAAATATCCTAAACAGAGGGCTACTCACAGCGATTTTTGCTGACTTTTACACTTTTAAACGACAACATTTATGTCCAAATTTATGAATGGGCAACAAAATATCGACTTTCATTTCTGCCCTGAAAAAAAAAATGTTATGCAGTTAAATATTCCGCATGTTTTAAAAAACCGGAACTACTTACAGTGAGACCCATACAACAAGGGGGGGGGGGCTTAAATGCATTACGACGTTTTCGTAATCCGATCCTCCAAACCTCTGCTAAGACCGAGATGCTTCAAGTATCTGATGCCTGCTGGGGAAAGCCTGAGTACAGAATAGTTTCCTGTTCAGTCCGTCGTCTTCCTTCTGTGGACCCTAGTTCCTCGCGACTTACTCCGACGCCCGCACAAATCCGACTTAATTTGATTTATTTTCTCCCAGAATGCGAGCTTTGGCGGTGAATATCAGGTTTCATCCGCACTCTTTGTGTGGACCAGCCACAGTACTCTGGGAATCTCGTTAGTCGCTCCCGTTCTTACGCCAACGAAACGACTCCCTTCCGCTTTTTGCCTCCGCTCCTCGGACCTCGGTGCAGACTACTTTATTTCCACCTAACACAATTGAACATGTTCATTACGGTTACAGTTCGTGACTCAGTCGCTGAGCAGTAGAGGTGGAATTCGGTGGAGGGGTAACACGTGCTCTTTGAGCTATAATAATGAATAGAAATTAACACGTTATTTTTATGTTGAACAAGCACAATATTATTTTTCACATAAATAATTTTACTTTTGTGGAAATATTTATTTGTTTTGAAACAGTCCATAAAATTTATTACTTTTTTAACAGTATTTTTATTTTGGCCGCATATTTATATGTATTTCTATTTTTTGTGTGGTGTACATGTACTTACAAGGCCATATGACTCTGAGTAGAATGATTTGGCCGACTTGGGGACAAGAGAGTAGGGCGATAGAGCCGGAGCTGTCCATGTTCTGTCATTCCGGTCCCTCGGCGGCCATTTTTTTCACCATGTTAGGGGTTGGTGACCTTGATCCTGATCTGTGACCGTGACCCTGGTAACTTTTAAACTCGGAAACTGAAAAATCCTCCCCCCCCCCCCCC